>PITA01000001.1:261378-467375 GCA_004023965.1 Spilogale gracilis
CAAGATTCATTCCCCATTCCCCACACCCAGTGCTCCACGCTTTAGGTGTCCCCAGTACCCACCACCAGGCTCTCCCATCCCTCCACCCCCCTCCCTCCAAGTCCCTCAGTTTGTTTCTGTGTTCAAAATCTCTGTTGTTTCGTTTCCCTCCCTAGATTACCCTAGTTCCCATTTGCTTTCCTTCTGCCACTGTCCTCCATCTACTTTGCTTCAGACAATTCAGTGTTGCCCTTTTATCTCTGGTCGTCTGGAACCTACCATCCCCATTGCTATTCCGTGGACTCCAGTCCTATAGCAGCATCTCCAACTATCCCTAGCCTAAAGAATTATGCTTTTCCAGTGTTGGAATCCCCTTCATCAACAGATTCTTCACTAGGTTAATAAAAAGACTGTCTTGCAAGCCCTCCTGAGGAACATAGTCAAATATGGATTTTTCAGTCTTACTTAATGGACCCATTTTTCATGTCTATTTCCTATCTGTTTTTTCCTTCTTCCACAATCTATTACTAGAGCACTGGGATCCCTAATTCATTTCATGTGAACCATCACTTTTTCCAAGCAACCACGAACTCTCCCAGTCTTATATTAGACATATCATTGAGGGCCTTGCCCGGGTGTTAAATTCAGTGTCATGGCAGAGTAAGCCCATATCAGTGAACAATCCATATTCTGCCCACCTTGATCCAAATCCCTCAGGGTCCACTCCCAGGCATACATGCCGGCCGATACCTGGTACTCCCTTGGTCTATAGCTCAACTCCTCCCTTAGTAGGCCATTACTTTCCTGGTCAAGATTTGCTGAGATATAACCCAAATTATTAGTCTGACTCCTGTGATGGAAAGTACAGATCCTGAAGATTGCCTTGTAAGGAGTCTGCTTCACCTGAGACTTTTTTATAGTCTTCAAAACAGAGGATCTCTTTTCCAACAAAGAGTGGCTTCCTAGCCACTGGTGCAAACCAAAAGTGCTCAGGAGAACATACAGAGGTTATGTTCTCAACTCCCCAAATGCTATTATCCCAAACTTCAAAATGTTATTCCTTTTCTTTCAGGGCTCTGATTTTGGCTTAAGAGACTTGCCAAGGCTGAGAATGAAGCCTTCTTCTCTTTTTTTTTTTTTTTTAAGTTCTGCCACTTTTACAATTATGATGTGTGCCTGATCTTCAAATGTGTCTGCCCTCTAGCTACAAGAGATGAGTGTCTCTTTAAATGCTTCTAATGAATCCTTCTGATTCCTACAGTTTGCTTTAAAGTCTGAATAAAAGATCTGAGCCTATGTGGCAGAAAGACTCTTAGATGACTCCCAGTGAGCCCTGCCTCTTAGGATTTCTGTCATTGTATTATCTACTCCTTTCGGTGTGGGCTGGCCTTGCCTTGAGAATTGCCTTTAACCAACAGAATATAGCAAAGGTGATGAAATGTCACTTCCATGATTAGGCTACATCAGATTGTTGCTTCTTCTTTCTAGCAGAATTCCTCTCTTGCTGGCTTTGATGAATTAATCTGACATAATAGAGGACCGTGTAACCGGGAACTAAGGATGGCCTTCAGCCAACAGCTCACAGGAACTGAATCCTGTCAGTAATCACAGCAGCTTCCAAATGGATGCTTTCCCAGTCAAGCCTTCAGGTGAGACTGTGCCCAAAATGACACGTTCATTGCAGCCTTCTAAAAGACCCTATAACAGAGGACCCAGGAAGCCATCCCTCAATTCCTGACCCACAGAAACAGAGAAATAATAAGTGTGTATTTTTTTTAAACTGCTAAATTTGTTAAACAAAAAAACAAATGATTATTTGTTACACAGCAATAGTAACTAACAGAAGATGTCCTTTTCTCTCTTGAATTTATCAGTGATACTAACAGTTACTCAACACCACAGTCCTCATAGTTGCAATTTCCTTATACCTCTCAAAGCCAAAGACATTAAACTAGCTACAGCATTCCCTTATACCTGTATCTCAATCCAATTTACCACCATAAATGAAAATTTTAGCCTGGAGCAAATTTTTTTCTAAAAAGGAAATGATAATTAATATTTTAGGTTCTGCAGGCAATTCAGTGTCTGTATCAAATACTCAGCATATACTAATACTCAGTACATACTAATGATATAATACAGTACTAACGAATGTGTGCCACTAAAACTTTATTTACAAAAAAGCAGTGAGCTGGATTTACCCCAAAGATCATAGTTTGCTGACCTCTGATCTTAATCTCACTGCTACAGAACATGTCTACTACCAGTGACGTACAGGACTCATTGCCATCCACCTCCAGGATCCCATCTTAGACTGTGCCTCTTCGGAGCAGTTCTAGTATAATCCATCTTGGTTTAGGTTCTCTCAAAGCAGAGGCTAAGAAAAAGATCCTTATAAAAATGATTTCTCTTAGGAGAAGGTGGTGGGAGGAGCCCAGAGGAGGGCAAGGGGGAGAAGCCAAGCAAGGATGTGTAAAATTGTGAGAGCCTTCTCCTACAGGAAGCTGTAGAGCACCAGAGCTCAATCCACTCTTCAATCCACATTTTCCATTCCATATATATCAGTTAATCATGGCTGCTGGCTGCCCCCAAGGGGGATCATTCCAAGCAAGGCAGCGTCCCTTCTCAGAAAATAGGGGCAGTTGTTAGCTTTTAGTAACCGCCCCCACAGCTGCTAGAGAATGGGCACTTCTCTGTTTCTCCCCTGGGGCAAAATTTACCCCAATTAAACTCTTCTTAATAGCTTGGAAACATTTTTCATTAATTTCTGAAGGATGGAAAGGAGATGGTTACAATACAAAGAATATTATGCAAACACATTTCTGTTAGTTTTTGTTATATATTTTATAGTGTTGATTATCACTTTCCTTGACCTTCTGTCAGACTACAGCCAACACAGTCAAAGTGGATAGAATTCAAATGACAGTCTGGGGAGCAATTAAGGAAAACATGGGGAGTACCAAGATGCAAAACAAATAGCTCAAAGATCTCATATCATCTGGTGTTCACTATCACACAGTATAATAGCAATCACCATGGAGACCAGCTGTTTCAGTTTCTGTCCCACTCCATCCCATACTAGCTGTTTGAACTTGAGCAAGTTACCTAAATTTTTCTGCTTCCATTTCCCATCTGTAAAATGGTGCTAATATCACTATTTAGCACCTGTGGTCACTGTAGGGGAAAAATTGAATTAGTACATGGACTGTTCACAACAGTACTTAGTATGTAGTACACACTTAGTGCGTGTTCACTTTACCATTATTGTTGTTGCTATTATATTTATTGTGACCACTATCTTACCTACTGTTATATTTAAGTAACTTTTTTCAGTGTACCCTTAATTGTACTATGTAATGGGCCCTATTTCTTAGTCCTGCACTTCAGAATGCTAGAAAAGAGAATTAGATTAGTTTGCTCTCAAGCAAAAGTCTCCCTTCTAAGCCCCAAGGCAAATTCTGCAAAGAATCATAGTCCTGAGTGCCTTCTGTAGAGAAAGTGTTGAAAGTGCACCCATGCTTCTAAGAGAAAACCAAGAAAAAATTTTTTCTTCTCTCTCCACATCTAAGATAATTACCCTTTAGTAATAAACTTCAAGAGCCTCCAATTTTGGTAAGGAAAACTATGCCTTAATTTTCTGATCCCACTGTCTCTCTAGCATTTGTATTTCTTCTCTTCATCTTTATAAATCACTACTCTCTTCATCTTCATAAATCACTGCTCAATAAACAAGAAAATAGGAACCAAAGCAACCAGAGAGATTTAGAAGAAAGATCACAATTATTTGATGAGTGAAACATCTGGAAAGGGATCATGGCCTCATTATCTTTCAAAAATAGTTAATGAAGCTCTTCTTTTAGTTCACCGAAGAACTGTGAGTGGAAGTGCTTCATCAAACATTAACTAAGAAAATGTATGCCAATGCTTTGGATAAGTCAAGTTGTCACTCTGCTCCATAAATATTTATTCTACAGATGGTTTTTAAACCAACCAGTTTCCTTTTTATAAGGAAAAGTTAAGTTGGTATATTTATTTTAGATTATATTACAGAACTTTTCAACAGTTGGGATTTTTAAAAACATTTATTCAATTCCTTTTTGTATTTAAAATCAGTGGCTTGGACTGAACAAATCATAGTGTAGTAGGAATTCTCTAACTTTCAGGTGAAAGATTGCTCTCACCTATTACAAGACTCACTGTTCCCTTGGCAATGTAAAAATATCTTTTAAAAAAATTAGAAATCTTTTGGAATCTTGCTCATCAGAAAGAAAATTTAAAATCAGTAAGTCATTGGACAGCAAACAGCCTTTGAAAGATAATTCAACTAAAGAACTAAATTATTTCAACCTCAACGTGATTATGATTATGCCTTTCTGGTTTAAAAACTCATTCTTTTAATAACGACTTAAGTATAATATAATAAGGAACAACTGGTGTCAGATGAGCCAACAAACACATTAAACATCAACACACTGCATTGTGTCTATTTGATTCAATCATCAAACACTTATTAAGCACCAACTAAATGCCAGGGACCGTGACAGGTGCTAACAACGCAAAAAATGAAACGGTGGTTACTGCCTTCAGGGAATCAGGGAATTCATAGTCTAATGCAGGCGACAGGCACCACGGCAACTCTCTATAATCCAGGATGACAAGTGCTGTACTAGCAACATCAGCTAAGTATTATGGGAGCAGGGAGGAAAAAGTGACTGCCCAGATGTGGTTTAAAATCGGGAAACACAGTAAGAACTTTTTAAGAGCCAAGGATCACCAAAAAAAGGCAATGAGTAAATGAATGAAGATTAGCAAAAGCCTTCCTGGGAACAAAGAGAGAGGAAAATTCTTCACTGTAACCTCCCAGGGAAACGGGAATAAAAACACATAAAGAGCCACCAGTTCGTGAGCACTGTCCCTATTTTAACATCTCAGAAATATTTTGATGGGAACTAAATTGTGACTCTAATGACCAACCTCATTCTGTGCAATAGCATCCCTGTAATGATGAATGCACTGAATTTCACTAAAATCATTAACAATGACAAAAGATCGTTATTTCAAGATGGCAGACAACCACATGCTATAAGTAAACTAGCACTGTGATGTATTCAGTTCTGGAATAAATGTGGTCACAATGGATTGATATCCAAGAAAGTTACAAAAAGTGATGTGTTCAGCTATTCATTCACTTAATAAAACTCATTTAGTCGGCAAGATGTAATTGCATGAATCTGTAATATCAATGTATTGCTTTGGCATTTGCTTTCATATCTTTGTAGGCTGTTAAATAGATTACCAACCACAGTTCTTTATCTGACTTATCTTCTCCCCCATTTTGCTATCAGAATGCACAGATTTCCCTTTTTTTTTTTTCCTAGATGGGTGTCTGAGCAAGATGGTTAAAGGGTATCAGGTGATGCAAACCTTGGCTTGACAATTTTTTTTTTCCTGAAAAATTTGCCACGCATTTTATTCGGGAGGTAACACACAAGGTTCAATAGTCTTTAATTCTCTGCCTCAATGGTCGACTGGCCTTTTGGTTGATAAGAGGCCACTGCCACATAAAACTGCAGCTTCTTAAATTCTTCCCTCTGTCTGTCTCCAAACTGTCTGGTTTTGGTCAGTACTATCTTTTTTTAATCTTTCTGAATATTTGAATAACATGATTAACTTTTAAAAGCACTCTACCAAGTAAAGATTTAAATACAGTCCCTGCCCTGTGAAGTTATAACATAATGAAAAGGCACCTTCCAAACAAAGAAAAGATGGAAAGATATTCTTCCCTAGAAAAGTAAGTGACAATAGGGAAAGCCAGTTGTCTCTTTTTTAATCCTTTGTCTTTGACATCTGTCATTTTGGGGAGAGGGTTATGTGGGTGTTGGGTGGTATTACAGTAGTAGTTGAAAAGTTCTCTTCACCTTGTGGTGCTAAGTCTCTACCTTATGTCAATAACTTTCTATCTTACATTATGATATTCAGACATGTTTCTCTTTAGCTCACAGCCGAAGGTTATATTTGCAAATACTTTACACACCTGAATTAAAGTTTGAAAAATACAATAGCAACAGCAATAATAATGATTAAAATGTATGGATTTATTTAGTGTTGTACAATTTTCATATATATATATAAATATATATATACATATGGCAGGTACAGTAATCACCCCTTTTCTGAGAAGGATCCTTTCCAAGAACCCTAGTGGATGCCTGAGATCATGGAAGTACCGAACCCTTTGTAGACTGTTTTCTCCTGTACAACATACCTATGATAAAGTTTCATTTATAAATTAGGCATAGCAAAAGATTAACAACAATAACTGAAAATGAAATAGAACAATCATAGCAAGATCCTGTAGTGAGAATTATGTGCATGTGGCCTCTCCCTCTCAAAAGACTGTATTGTACTCACCCTTTTTGTGAAGACGTGGGATGAAACACCTCCATGAGGAGCTGACGGGAAGTGAATGACGTAGGCACTGTGACAGAGCATTACGCTACTACTGACCTTCCGACAGCACCTCAGAAGAAGTGCCATCTGCTGCCCGATTGCCACTGACCGCAGGCGACTGAACCATGGAAAGCGAAACCCGGATGAGGTGGGGGGACCGTTATAATTTATCTGGGAGCTGGTCCCAGGAAACATGGACAGGGAGTGAGAAATGAGACAGAGAATGGAAGAAAGCCAATAAAAAGTGCATTTTCAAGGCAGTTCCAATTTGGCAACTGAAGCTTAGTCCTGCTGGGGACCGCTGAAGGATGGTGTAGAACACAACTTAGTATCAGCCCAGCCAGGGGGCAAAGAAGGTGGCATATTTATCTACCAACTCCCCATTCATCTTTGGTTGAAATTGGCCTCTGGAGAGTACAATTCGAGGGCATTTCTGGCTGGCTTTATTTGTAAAGCAAGCTTACTCTTGGAGGGAGAAAAAAAAAAACAACAGTCCTCTGCCCCAGAGTCACAGGTGTTCACAGTAAATAGGCAGTCTTCAAGTGCAGAGGTGGATGCTGAGTGAACACGGACAGGGCAGGACGAAGTCTGCTGACCAGCCTTCACAAGAGTGGGATTAATCAATCCAAAGTCGCACAGTTAGTGTAGGCACGGCCAGGGAGGGATTGGGTAGATTCCCTGATACCATCAAATAGATGGCAGTCCTTGCCTCAAAGTGTAGGTTAGGAGAGAGAAGAGAGAATATACTAAAACATGGAAAAGTATTCTTTGTAAAGGTCTTGCAGTAACTAAAAACTTAGTCACCCTGTACATATAATAAAATCATTCAAAACCTTCAGCTTTTATAGAATGCAAATATCAATATCAATATGTGATCCTTCACACAGCAGATATATTAGTATCCTGCCAAATGCATTGCCAAGGCTTTCAGTCCAACTGAGGCAATTTGCCAAGGACCTTGGAACCAATTTTAGCATTTACAAGTGCCATAATACATTTAAAAGACACGTATATTGCAGAAAAATTATGTCACACAAGTGGTTAGGCAAACACCCCATAGACAAGTCACCGTCACTGTGTATGTGCCGTTGCTTGCCAGCCTTTTCACATTGGCAGCGCTTGCTCACCAGTAGTAGTGGATTTTCACAATTGTGAAATATTTGCATACAGATGTGAAGGTATTCTTGTGGCTTACTCAATAAACCAGAATGGGGCTTTATGTACCCCTGTGTCTTCAATTAATGTTGTTGACAGAATGAATGGCCATTTATGCTCACCAGCCTTTCATGTTCATTCATGGTACACAATACCTAAGTCTTAAAGACCTCATCTAAATGCCTCCCCTCTTAGGAGGGTGCTTATGGATTCTATTGTATATATAGGGTAGCATAAGGTTCAATGATTCTATCTAATCAGCACAGTGGACCTTACATTTTCATAAAGCCTGCTAAAGCCTTTGTTCTGCAATGGGGCACTATCCCACAACTTCAATAAGTCGAACGTCTGTACAAAGATCTTAGGCATCCTACATCTGAACTTAACTTTCCCAAGTATAAATACCCCATCTTCTCCATCACCCAACACTCAGACATTTGGGGGGATAAAGAGATAACTACACAGGAAAATTGTTTTTCTACATATAGTAAATCCTTAGTTCACCCATCTATATGACTGTGTGAACAAGGGCCGCGTAGTTGAAACCCAGTAAATGCTTGCTGAACTTAACAAGCAAGTTGCAAAGCTATCAGCCCTGGACACTGTATGTTCTAAGCTTTCTGCAACATGGTACAGTTTATGGGACAGGAAAGGTAAAAGGGAAGACTGTCCTTTACCCCACCCATCCCACAATCTTTTCAAACATGGAAAGGAATATGAAAAATGTGATCTGAGAAAGGTATTCATGGTAGATGAATGAAATACCATCTTTCTACTTAGATTAAAAATGTAAAATGCCATCAGGTAGTCATTATTTATATATCAATTAAAATTTTAAAAAATAATTTTCCTTATATATAGATTTATTATTTTAAAAAGAACTTACAGATATATGATGTCTTTTTTTTTTTAAGATTTTATTTACTTGACAGAGAGAAACACAGCTACAGAAGGAACACAAGCAGGGGGAGTGACAGAGGGAGAAGCAGGCCTCCCACTGAGCAGGGAGCCCGATGTGGGGCTCGATCCTGGGACTCGGGAATCATGACCTGAGTCGAAGGTAGACACTTAATGACTGAGCCACCCAAGCGTCCCTATGATGTCTTTTTTAATGGACATCAGCCCCGTGAAGTAATAAAGGATTATTGTCTCTATTTTTCAGATGAGGAAACTAAGTCATTAAGCTTAAGTGATGGCCCCAAACTTATATATTTAAGTAGAAGAAAAGCCAGAATTCCATGAAGACGACATCAGACTGGGATACTGATGCCAGTTTATCATACATAATCTAAAGTAACACATTTTAGAAGTTCAAACTACGTTTCCTAAGTTTCAGGATGCCACATAAAAAATGTAGACTTGTTTGTTTACTTCCCCAAAGCAAATTAAATGTGTAGTCCATGCATTATTGATGTCTATTATTTTAATTCTTAAGAAGGATGTGTATCAAATTGCCTTTACCAGAGAAACTATTAAAACAACTTGTATTTACATGCTTTTTTGGTTTACTCTCAAGTATTTATATTAGTGTTAACTTTAGGACAGTGATATAACGTGACACTATTTTCAATATAATGTGACACTATTTGCAAAACTGATGTACTATTTCTGCAGCATAGATCAGTGCTTTCACAGCTCCCAGCCTGAGATGGGAATATACAAGGTTACAGGCTCTTCCTTAAGGGTGCATGGACAATAAGCAAAGGAGTCAGACCACATGGTCACCAAAGGCCTTGAACTCTTGAACTGTAAACTAATTTCAGAGGACTTTTTATTTTTTTATTTTTTTTTAAATTTTTTTTAGTTTTTACAACATTTGCTCAACATTTCTAGAAGAATCGCAGTGGTTATAGTCACCTCTAACTTCTTTTTTTCAAATATAGTTCATTCCTCTTGAAATCTTTCTCCTACTCTGTGGCCAGCACAGATAAGCAGACAGGCCCAGCATAGACCCCAAGCCTCTTAGAGCTAATTTCAGGAAAAGGCAGAGAGATGCCTCAGGCAAATATTCACGGGGCTCTCAGGAACTTCAACAGTAGGAGAAATCACTGCCCAATTTTTTTTTTAAAGATTTTATTTATTTATTTGCCAGATAGAGAAATCACAAGTAGGCAAAGAGGCAGGCAGAGAGAGAGAGGAGGAGGAAACAGGCACCCTGCAGAGCAGAGAGTCTGCTGCAGGCCTCGATCCCAGGACCCTGAGACTGTGACCTGAGCCGAAGGCAGAGGCTTAACCCACTGAGCCATCCAGGCGCCCATCACTGCCTGATTTATAGTTATATACTATGACTATCAGAATTTAAACATGAAAGAGAAATACAGATTATTTAAAATAATATACTCATTGAATAGATTAGGAAGCAGTTTTCTGAGAATGCCTATGACTTGCTCAAGTCAATGCCAAAACTAGAGATAAAACACACCCCTCAGTGAAATAAAATATATTTATTTGCTTAAAAACATAAAACATAATCAAGATAGACCAGTGGGGAAGCTGGTGGACCAGACTCAAGAGCACAAGATTTCCAAGTAAATCTTGATTTACTTAGAAGCCTTGAGACAGAACACAGCAAGTCGGTTTGGCCTCCCTGCCCAAATAATGAGGTTAATATTTATTTCTGAAAAGGCTTAGATCTATCATCTCAAGCCTTAAATCATATCCATTCAATGCCAGGCTTAAGCATTATAGTAATGAAAAGGAACAGCCAGTCTGAAACACAGAGGCTGATGATAGATGCTAAAATAATGAGTATGCTTCCACCCCGTGCATAGGTGATCATTGGTGAGGGAAGGGCATGACTAGCAACTGCTTTCTCCTTGGTGCCGTGCAGAGTTGAGCCGGATGATTTATAAACCTCAACACATTGAAGACCAAAAAAATAAATCATTAAGTAGCATGGCTCATGATTCAACTTGCTTTTTTTTTCTAACATGGGTAATAAATTGTGTAGGCTTTAATAATTTATAGGAGATGTTGTTATAATGTGAGAATATTAACTTTGGTGGGTCTTTTAATTTGCTTGTGATGTCAAGTGTGTTTCTTCCACAGGACAGCAATGTTGCTGGTGCACAATTGTATTTTGACACTTCCGTCAGAGGCTCCCAGGGACTAGATGAGACAGTTCACTTTAGCACCGAGTTTATCAATTTGGTGCACGTCCCTCAGGAATTACATGCCACAAAGAGAATTAAACAGAATAGTTTGAAAGCACTTAGAATTGTATTAACGCATTCACATACAACCCTTTCCTCCCATGTCTTTGTGGAAGCATAACCTGACAAAGGCCATTTTATTTCTGCCCAGGACTACTCCTTGGGTTTACAAGGAAAAAAATAGATAAAAGAGAAAATTTAAAAACTAACAGAATACAACCTCAGGAAAGCCAATGAAATATTCTAGATTCATCTGGGAATGTGGCCAATCTCTTCCCAGTTAATAATGTCCTTCACAGATTCCCTCAGATGTGTGACAATAGTGACACTCTCTTATTTCAGACACCGTTCCTCACTGTCCTGTCTATGTTTTCAGTCTGGAAGGGAAGAGCCATGTAACCACTTAGTGAAAGCCAAAAAAACATACACACAGAGGAAAAAAGAGGCAGAAGGAGAGAAAAAGGAAGAGGAAACAGTTGAAGAGATAATGTGCGAGAAAAGAGAGTGTCTGGGTGACAGGACTGAAGAGGCTGACAGCATCATCAAGGCTCTGTGCCCAAATTCTAAATTTAATCTAGAAGCCATGCCCTATAAATAAAGACCTACATCATTTCCTAGTTCAAATCCACATCTCTCAATATATGGGTCTGAGAGATTAAAAATGAGGAAGAAATCAGCAGAATGAACAGCACAGAAAGCCTTGGTGGTGAGGTGAGGAGGCTGGTGCTACTGTATCATGAAGGTCATCAATACCATGTGATGGTAGGAGGTTGGCGAGCGAATGGAAACGGAACAGAATCATTGACTTATACCTCGGTCCCTCCACTCTTTCTCTTTTGTGTTCCTAATGGCTATTCCCATGTCTTTGAATTTTCATTAGAATATCTTTTCTTTGACCTGAAAGACTCAGTTTCTCTCTCCTAATCTGAACATAACCTGAATTTAGGCTTTTCTCTCATAACTTAACCCCAAGAAATTCTCACCAGTCTTGACTGGCTATTTATTCTTTGACCTCAGCATTTTGCCCTGCTTTCTTTGTAGGGTCTAGCTCAAGGCTTGGTTCTTTGCAAAGATGACTGTGTGTGTGTGTGTGTGTGTGTGTGTGTGTGTGTGTGTGTGTGTAATGTGTGCATTACAATATGGTTACTTGTTTTCCAAAAAATATAGATGCATTATCTATGCAGTAAGTCCCTTCCATAACCAAAGCAACCTATAATAACACCAGGTCTCTCTGCCAATGGCCAGGCTGACCCACAGGACACCATACATTTCTGACATACTAAGGAAAACTTTGAAACTACAAGTTTTTAAAACTGTTTTCTTATATTTGACAGTCCTGTCCCTTAATCAGTCCCTGACATTCTGAATAATGATAACATGTGGACTTTTACATGGTAACCTATGCCATCACAGAGAAAAGGAAAGATGTTTCGGAAGAGGGGCCAGTGGGGAAAATATTTTACAACTGCCAACATTGGACTACTAGAGCAGTAGGCTTAATACCCAACAAAAGAAGAAGGAAAAGCAAAGGTCCTTCTATCAAAGGCTAGTCATACTCCTTCCCTTTCTTTAAAGTCAGTCTGGCTTATTTATTAAAGTCTAAATAAAGTTAACAACTTCATTAGGACTGTGGTTCTTAAACTTTGTTTAAGGAACATCTTTTTCTTTCTTTTTTTTTAAGATTTTACTTTTAAGTAATCTCTGTACCTAATGTGAGGCTCGAACTCACAACACCAAGATCAAGAGTTGCATGCTGAACCAACGGAGCCATCCAGACACCCCTAAGAAACATCGTTTTGCTGGTCAATGTAACATAGAACCCAGTATCTTACATGGAATGTGGAGGAACTACTTTGGTTGAAACGGTGAGCGGAAATCTGGAGCTCTTAGTACTTGGCTTCCTGTGGGCAGTGCTCTCCATAGACCCCTGGAGTGCAGTAGGATATAGTCTGAAAATCCTCAGGTTAGAGCATAGCACAAAGGTAAGCATAAGTTGCATTCCAGCAGAATCAAATAAATAGGGAAGGTCAAAGCAGATTGTCAAAGCAACAGGCAAGAGTACCCACTGCAAGCCACCATCTCACACTGTTGAGTTTTCATGAGCAAGCGCCCAGAAATGAGAAACAATCAAGCCCCGAACTTGATTGGGGCTTGGGGATGAGAAATTTTCACTGCTAAAGCTGGGACAGTCTTGGACAAATCAAGACAGTTGGTCCCCCTACCGAATGGATCCTCTGCGAGGGTCCAGGTAGCAAATCAAATGATGTCTGGATATTGAGAGGGTAGAAGCAGCAACATCTTCCCACAGAGAACACAGCCCATTAGGATTCATCGGAGCTATGTGTGGTTGACATTAGAGAGCTCTAGATTCTCTGATGGGAAAGGCGGGGGCGGGGGGATACAATGAAAAGGTACCCCTGTTATAAACCACAACACAGAGGGCAGGTATACAAACACACTTAAACACTTTGAGAACATCTTACTGTGTTTATTCTTTTTTTTTTTTTTTAAGATTTTATTTATTTGACAGAGAGAAACACAGCCAGAGAGGGAACACAAGCAAGGGGAGTGAGAGAGGGAGAAGCAGGCTTCCCGCCGAGCAGACAGCCCGATGTGAGTCTCGATCCCGGATCTCCGGGATCATGACCTGAGCCGAAGGCAGTCGCTTAACCAACTGAGCCACCCAGGCGCCCCTACCGTGTTTATTCTTATCACCAATTGGTTCTTCCTAGAACAAATAAATGTGTTGTAATGCACATATCATTACACACACACACATACACACACACACACACACACACCAAAGACCAGCTGGAGATTTTTTCACTCCAAATTTAGTGCCCAGTGTCCTATTAGCCACATAACCTGGGGTTGTGATTTAGGGTCACTGATGAGAACAGTGTACGGGCAGCAATTCTCTCAGATGCTAGAATGTCTTCCATCCAAGGTCAACACAAAGAGCCCTTCCCCAGGCTGCAAATCCTTTTGTACCAGCCCTGCCTGTGGAGCCTGGGTTCTGCTTAATTATAAGGCTGAATTCTAAATGTGCTTGGTGTTTGTCAGGTCAGGAAGAGAGAAAACTATCGTGTCTGTGATTTATGTGTGCCCAATGACAAACTAGATTATTCAAGTGAGAAGAGCAGATGGCCCCCAAACAAGACAGTTATGGCCCACAATTATAATAATTATAGCACCCAGTGGATCTCTGGGATATCAAGAGAGCAAGGAATCTAACAGTCACCCCAAAGACACTTTAAGGGAAAAGAGTTTAAACTAAGCCGCAACTAATAAAACATGTCGAGACCCTTCTTCATCAAGATGAAAAGGTTTATCTCCTCATAGTAGAAGACAGCACCACAGGGAGACTATGCTGCAAGTAGACCATGGCCCCGGGCAGGACTTGCAGTTTCTCTGGGAATGTCATCAGCTACTTCTGTGAACATCAACTTTGTGAGCAAGGACATTGCACTGATTTGGGTTATCTTGGGAGAAACGTAACTTCTCAAGGCCTGATTTACATCAGTCATTTTTGTCCCTTATTTCCATTGCTGACAGTCTGGTTCTATTGTCTGTGACGATTAGATTTTGCAGTCTTGAAAATAGCCATGCAAATTACCAAAATGTTTTCCATTCGAGATCTTATACATATTTGAATAAAATCAACTCTAAGCTGTTAAATAGAATTAAATGAAATAGGCTAAATCTAATGACTGAAATTTTAAAACTTCTGCAAGCAGCTCCCCCATCCCAACCCTTTTATTAATGACCAATTGTAAATGACTTTTGCAAATGGAAACACCATTTGTCACTTTTTTTTAAACAAGTACTGCTCTGTACTGTCTCAACTCCCCCCCACTCAATTTAAGCATCAAGATTTATAGCTCATCGTGAGCTCCTCTATCTTTCTGTTCCTTCTTTGTACCTCTCCAAATGCTCAAGTAGCTTTTTTTAGAATAAAGTGAAGATCGTTTGTGCTGAACTCACACTGAGCATTCTGAGACTTGACTTTTAAAAATTTGTATTCTCCCCCACAATATAGTTTGTGCTCCTCTCCTACTCCAGCTTCATCATATTCTGTATGAGTCAACGCTTTCTTTCAAATTCCCCACTCTGTACATCCTTGGTTTTGTTTTGAAAAAACAAAGAGGAGCTCATGATGAGCTACTTTGAAACCATTCTGTGTCGATAATCCTGATTGGCCAATAAAGATTTATTTGCCACATAGCAACTGGTCGCAGTAAAAATTTCAAACTATTTCCTTTCATTTCATTTTTCTGTAAGGTGCAACCAAGTTTTGATTATCAGCAAATTGCTTTAGTATTTATTTTATTTGTACAGAAGAGAATTTTATCAAAGATTATAGACTTCTGATACAACATGGGCATAGGCCAATGAACACAGTACACTACCAAGAAAAGACTCCCCCCAACACACACACACACACACACACACACACACACACACACACACACACATAACTGAGGTTTCGGTTTAGCTTATATCAATCAAGTATCCGTTGGCTTTCATTTGGTTAATTTATTCAAACCAGGAACCCAAGAATTTGACTATGAACCCAGTTTTTACTCTCTCTGCCTATTTTTTATTTTACTTTATTTTATTTCTTTCCTCTTTTCTCTTTCTTTTCATCCCTCTCTATATACCCTAAAATAACCATGCAAACACACATGAAAATGTATGTCTCAAGAAAAAGAACATGTGCATATGTAACCTGGGTCTCTCATCTATTTGTTTATTCATTCTGTAGCTTTCACATAAGTATGTGACCTCTACAGTCATGTGACTAGAAAACCACACAGCAGACTATACATTTCAATGAAGCAAACATCTTAAAGAATGAAAACCCTCTCAATCATCTAACTTAAACATTAAAACCAAAAGCAATGCTTTCAAGAAGTGCATCAATTTCTACAAACTTGCAAAACTTAAGATTACCTCAAAAACTTCATCTCTCAAGTTTTTAATTTCTATTTTCCATAATTCTTAAACTAAGCTTTTCTTTGAAATCTGGTTAAATTACCCTGGAGCCAATCCCAGGAATATATCTTTCTTTGATGGCTAGTACATATACAAACATGGAGTTAATATTTATGCTTTTGGGAAACTTACAGTTTCCCCAAAAGCAAATTTGGATATCAAAATGTAGGTTATATTCTATTAAAGCAAAGCTATAGAGTCAACCAACTTATTAAGTATTTTCTGCCAGACAATTCATTAGGCTCTGGGTTCTAACCAACAAATGAGATATATGTGGTCCCTGACATTCTGGAGTTTATGATCTAGCAGTGAGTGGGCAATTAAATACACAACCAAATGTGATAAAGGAAGTTACAGTGCAAACATCTGACCAGGTTCTTCCAGACTAGGTGTCTGGCTCAGGAAAGACTTGTCAAAGCAAATGTGATCAAAACTGCAGACTGAAGGATGAATGGCAATTAGTGAGACAAAGACAAGCCAGAAGAGCTCCAAGTGGAAAGAAAACCACTCATGAAGTTTGGAGCCTAAGAAAGAGCACATTCTCTTTGTTGTTGTTTTATCTTTGCACACATTCATAGGTCCCTGGTGTTATTCAAACATTTAATGGTTTAGTCATATGCATTTTAGAGTACTTATATTTTAGGAATCGTTCCCAAAATATATGTGCTTAATTCTCTGACTTGATTTGATTTTTAGTTAACTATAGATTATAAGAGAAGGAAAACAGTCATCTCTTTCTGGTACTTACTGGGTTTAGAAAATTTAATTCAAATGTTTTAGGTACAATATTATGGAAAAGAGATAGAGACATAATCCATTAAAAGTATTTTTTTCTTTTCCTCTCTCTCAATCCCTAGAGTTTATTCTCAAGGGCATTCTCAAGGCCATAAACTCATGAACCCTACTAAAGTGAAACACCTTCATAATATTTCTCCCAGGGCCAAGAAAAGGAAGCATTGAGCATGTGTGAGCATTAGGCTGATCTTTAAAAGGATGTAGTAAGTGGGTTTCACTGTACTGGCAACTCTCATGGGTTCATTTTTTCTGCTACACTGGATAGCACGTTCATATTTGATTTTCAGTGCATGATTGCTCCTAGCTATCTCTCCGTATTCCTGCTTCAGGAAGGTTCAGCCATTCAGCCCATCTTCCTTTCTCTGGGTGAAGGGTGGGTCAGAAGGTAGAAGTAGACTGAGAGTTCTTTCCCTGGATGCTTCAGAACCCCGTTGCAGATGCCCTCCATGCCTGAGGTGCGTGGGAAGGGAAGGTTAGACCCTTGCCCCAGAACTAGCTTCACAGGATAATGAAAGTATTTTCTTTGTCAGTTTCCTGTTCATCGCCTTTATGTTTTTCTAAAGCCCTTTTCAGAATTTGTTAATAAATGTCACCGAGTGAAAAACAGCCCCATGCTCAAATAAGTTTGGGAAATACAGGGTAAAACAGTTAACAAGGTGTTTTGGAGTGTGCCTCTGTGTGTGTGTGTGTGTGTGTGTGTGCACGTGCACATGTGTTCCCTAAAATGCCCAGTAGATCCTTTAATATTCTCCAATGGGTCGCCTCTGCGGGCTTCTTTCCCCATGCCCCTTGTCTTTGGATATCCCTCCAATCGCTCTCACTCCACTCTACCTCTTTGCCGATGTTCTTTGTCCCCCGTAGTGATCCAGAAGTGTGAAATATTACATTTCAGGCTGATTTCCTGGATGCTCACAGTGTTCCTGTAGTGTTTTCTGCAGGAATTGAGCTCACTTCAGGGGACTTCCCGAAATGGGGTCACACAGCCTTCTGCCATCTTTCTCTCCCCCTGATCCTTTAATATTCTCATGTGCACTGTTGATATTTGAGGGAAAGGTTTATGTAGTCCTTCTCAATCTTGTTGAACTACTCAGTATGTTTTTCCCTCATAGTATCTCACTGAGCCAGTATTCCAAGAAACACATGTTGGAATCCTAACTCTACTACTTTTCTCCATTTTCTATTTAAGACTAAGGACTCTTTTGCCCTCTCTATACACCTATTCTTCAGTCTTCTCGCCAGTTTCCTTACCCCTGTTTCTCTGTTCTATTCCTTTTTCTTAAGAGAGAGAAAGAAAAAGAGAGTATGAGCAAGCAGGAGTGAAGGGGCTGGTATGGGCAAAGGGAAAGAGAGAGAGAATCCCATGCAGGCTTCATGCCCAGTGCAGAGCCCAACTCAAGACTCAATCTCATGACTCTGAGATCATGACCTGAGTAGAAATCAAGAGTCAGACCCTTAACTGACTGAGCCACCTTGGTGCCCTCTGTTCTTTTTTTTTTTTTTTTTTTTTTTTAACCTTCCTTCTTCCTTCCCTTTATTCTATTTTTGGAAAGCTAAAATAGCTGCTGAGTGACTGAAATAGTGACTCCTGGGTTTCAGGTTCTGGTCAAGCTCTGGGAAGACCTCTGCTCTTAGGAGATTTATGGTGAAGTCAGGGGTGCAGTGAGGAGATAGTAAACAAGTAAACAAACAAGCAAGTGAATTTTACCTACTAATTCTTATAAACCAAGCCAAAGCCCATTGGAGATGCACAAGTCTTGGGTTCCTTTTGGTAGATAACAATTACCATCATAAGCTTTAAGATAGATAAGGGGGAGCTACTCCCTGTACAACCTTGCTGTTAGGTTATAAATGAAAGCAAGATTCATACTAACTCCTGCCACACACTAGGGATTTATTAAATAAAATGGATTAGCAAACAGACTTCCCACAGTTAATGAAACCTGTTCTATGGCTTGATGGAGTGCCACCTCTCTGTTCTTTCAGATATTCCCATCCCCATCTTCCATGAATGGTTGCTTCAAGATGGATGTGACAATATCCCAGAAACAGGATTCTGCTGCCCTCATGCTCAGCAGCAGGCAATCAAGTCTTCTAAACCAAAAGCTAGATGTGGGAGATTTCACGACCAAGCTCTGCATTCCAATTCCTTAAAGAAAGTGTTTTATAGTTTTCTGGGCCTGTGCATGACAGATTGGGGGATATAATAAAAATGTTTTTGACATATTCATTTTTAATTTTACTAGTAGAGTCCATCTCTAGCATTCATCATGTTAATTAACAAGGCACTAATTTCTCCAATAAAAATACAGTGGCTCAGTCAGTTAAGCATCTGCCTTCGGCTCAGGTCATGATTCCAGGGTCCTGGGATTGCATCCCATGTCCAACTCTCTGCTCAGCAGGGAGCCTGCTTCTCCCTCTCTCACTCCTCCTGCTTGTTCTCTCTCTCTCTCTCTGTCAAATAAATAAATAAAATCTTTTTTTTAAAAATTCACTTCTTAGATTTACAATCCTAATTAGCAAAATATTTTTAGCATAATGTCGTGCAGGAAGTAGCCTCCTCTGGAGTGTGGCCTTCCTGAACAGAGTTAGCTAACAGCCTCCCACGTCCTCTGGGAGTGTAAATTCCTGAGGAGAGGGCTGTCTGCACCCCAAGTGTAACTTCAACTCACTCATCCTTAGATCACAACACATATTCAAATGCATTTTGTGTAAATTACAGTGTGGCCTCTCTCAGTCCTAGAAAGAAAACAAGTTAGGGACTTGGAGTTTATTTGAGAAGGTCCCTGGAGGAGAATAGGTGATATCTAAAGATCCTCAAATTAATATCTGAAGGAGGAGAGCGGTTAGACTTAAGATCTACTTGGGGAAATGCATTCCAGGCAGAGGTAAGAGAGTACAGATTTTCCCATACAAAAGTAAGCTTGATGTGCTCAGAGCTGACACAAGTTCTGTGTAACTAGCATAGGGAGATGCCATTTGGATGAGGGGAGATGAGGTGAGAAGGACTAGGAGAATCTGGATCGCAGAAGGCCACTTGTTAAGGAGTTTGGATTTTATTCCAAATGTAATGGGAATTCATTGCAGAGTTGTAAGTAGGGGAATGACATAGGATTTACATTTTAAAAGAGGTCTCCTCTGAGCCTGGTGGTGGGTACTGGGGGCACGTATTGCGTGGAGCAGTGGGTGTGGGGAATGGGGAATGAATCTTGGAACACTGGGAAAAAAAATTAAGTAACAATTAAAAAAAAAAAAGAGGTCTCCTCTAAGTGAGGAGAATGGACTTCAGGGGCTCAAGAGAGGAATCTGAGAGACCACAGTAGGCTGCTTGTACAGTTTATGAAAGAGATTATGGGGGTCTAATTTGAAGAGGAGATAAGAGAGGAAGGTAGAGGGAAATGTAAAAATGTAGGATATATTTGAATCTAGAGCCAAATGGACTTAGTGATTAATAGGAATTAGGAAAGAGAGTGAGGGTAAAATGAATAAGAACCTCAGTTTGTACTGTTCACCTCAGCTTCTTGTGGTTCTATTTGTTAAAATGGGGAGGGCTGAGGGAGAAACACAATCTTTCGGGGAGCAAATGGGAAGCAGAATCAATACCCTAGAATGAGATCTTCAACATGTAGATCAGGATCTGACTGTAGGGCCACAAATTCTAAGCCAGTGGTTCTCAAGTCAATTTCTTCCACTGAGCCTGGCAGATTTTTTAAGGTTTATGGAAATTGCTAGAGGCAGACTAAAGCCTTCAGCAACATTATGCCATCCATTATATGCAGCAGTCTTGCAATCAAAAATCTTACCCATCTTATCTAAAAATCTAAAAGCTTTGTGAAAATGAAATGTAGTTCCTTTTCATATAAAGATTACAAGTCCTACTGTGACAGTCATAGGCCACAAGGCAGTTACTGAGGGACTGACTACATCATGGCCTTGGGACTCAGGAGATACGAAATCAAATTCCAGCAATGCTCCTGATTCACACCATGACTTTGGACAAGCCAGGAGGCCTCAGTTCTCTCATCTGTAAAAAGGAAATAATCGATGGCGTGAATGCTGAATAAAATAATATATGTGAAAAAATTTTAAACTTAGTAAAACTTCTATATAATATTAGTCATCACTTTAATTTTTATAAAAAAAGAACTCTCCACATAACACAGGCCTCCTTTGTGAATGTAATAAATATGAAAGTCACTCATTGAGCCTACTATATCTAAAGTCCTCATTTTACAAGACTTTGTCATGTATAAATTACCAATTTTAACAAAAGTATATTCTCTTGAGCCTCCAAGAAGTGAGCCTGGATAATAAATGATATTATCTCCTAACTAAAATTATTTCAGTGGTATACAGAAATTAACTGCAGCAAAATCACCTGGGGAGATTTCAAATACACTTTTCCTAAACTTGCAGAATCCAAATCTGTGAATGGAACCCAGGAATCAGTACTTATCAAATACTCCCCTAGTGATGGTGATACAGCTGGCCCACAATCCAACACTTGGAAAGCTGATTTATAGGTGAGATAACCGAAAGGAAGAGAAGTAAAGTGACTGACCCAATAACATGGTTGAATTGAGAGACTTGTTTTCCAATCTAGACCAACATGACTTCCACTGCATTTAACGGGCACCATCCAGGGCTTGGGTCTTGCTGATGCTTCTAAGTTAAAAAACCCTGAGAGGTAGCGATAGTAAGAGCCAAATCTCTTTGGTACATGAACCTCTATGTTTCATTTAATCACAAAAAATAAGCAGGTACCCATGAGATTAAAGCCAAAAGTGAATCAGAATGGGCTCAAGTAAAGTAGCTCAACAGGCTTAATGAAAGTTAGACAGAGAGCCTGCCCATATTTATGCACATGTTTGGTCTCGCTCTTGCATTTAAGTTGGAGTTCATTCGTAATTGCTGGGGAAGCCTACAGACATTTAATGCATTTGCCATCAGATGAGAATGCAAAATGGTACAACAAAAAAAGTGGGGGCTTTAAAGACAGACCTATATAATATTCAAAATGTTTCTCAATACTCTAAACCTTGGGTTCCCCAATATAAGCTAAAAATGATTTTACCCAGTCTGCAATGTTTGTGAGTAATGCACACAAAAATACATGTAAATTCCTTAGCACACAGTCAGCACTCATTATATATTAATTATCCTTGTCCATGTTTTTAAAATTATCATCATCATCAAGTTGTGTGTACCATTCAAGGTACTGCAGATGCTACGTGATTATGACATGGTCCCTGGCCTCAAGAAGTTTACACAAGTAGGGGAGACAGACAAGGAAACACACTTTTAAAGATTTATTTATTTGAGAAAGAGACAACGAGAGAAGAGAGGGGCAGAAGAAAAAGAAGAGAATCCTCAAGCAGACTTCCCACTAAGTGCAAACTTAGAGACTGACACAGCTCAATCTCACAACCCTGAGATCATGACCTGAGCTGAAATTTAAGAGTTGGACGCTTAACTGAGCCACCCAGATGCCCCAAGGAAACAAATTATTATAAGAGTATGATTTTAAAATATGAACTCTGGAAGCAGTTTGAATCCCAGCTCTGCCACTTACTGGGTTTGCAATCTTGGGCAAGTTACTTAACCAAATATGTAATTTTCTTGTATATAAAACAAATCGTTATATTCACCTCCTAAAGTTGTTGTGATGATTACAAAGACAATGCATGAAAATATAGAGCACAGAGTCTGAAACATAAGTAAGTGCTCAATAGATACGGCCATCGTGACAGTCATAACTTGTTACATTAGAAGTGGGCAGTGTGCGTGATGGCGGTGCAGAGGAACCAGACCAACCTCGGGGCTGGGGCTGGTTTATATGCACAAAAACCTGTGAAAGAGCAGAAGCTAAAACTGATTCTTGAAGGTCATATGGAGATGACCCAGAAAAGAAAAAGGAGTGGTGCATTAAGCAGATGGTGCAGTTAGTAATAAGGTGGGATGCAATCAGGGAGCTACAAATAATTCCGCCTGGATGCAGCAAGGAGTTGAGGGCAGACAGACATGTGAAAGAGGCTAGGAAGATGGACAAAAATAGTGAAGGAAAGGTTTCCTACAGGCTTAAAGAGCTTGGATTCCATCCTGTAGAAAATCCAGAGCCTTTCAAAGATTTAAATGAGAGGAATGACATGATCAGATTTGTATTTTAAATGATAAAAATAAACAATATAATCCAGTGGAATAAAATATCTAGGAGTGGAGAGGGGTTAGCACTTATAAATGTGAGCAATGCCTATGAACATTTTCTGAGCTAAATGACTTTTCAAACAATTTCCATTGCTGATTTAAGATACTTTGCACAGATGTGAAAGCACATTTTTTTTTCTGATGGAATCTCATTTCTGTTCTAAATTCTTTATATCCTTTTGTTTGCCCTCATTTGTGTTTACACCACCTGTCAATTTAGTATAATCTGTGATTTTAATGTGTTTTCTCCCTCTTTCAGATCATTATTAAATATGCTAAGTAAAACCAGACCCATCTCTGCCCCTGGCACTTCCACCTCGTTCAATATGCTGATTGCTATTGACTTAATACTTCTAAACTCCTTGAAACTTGTTTAGTACACTCTAGTCCATACCTATGAACTAGACAGTTGATTTCACTAGGCAAGACCAGAGCTCTCTCTGGTCCTGCGAGATTTGGCCATCTTGATTTAGTCTCAAACAAGGGCACACATATGGAGTCCAAAAAAGATGTTACTTGATGATGCATGTGTCAATCAATGGGGTCTTCCTCCCTGGGGTCTTCAATGCAAATGTCCTAATGGATAGACCTAATCAGTATCTTCACCCCATAGTACAGTGATTGAGGAGTGTGTGTGTGTGTGTGTGTGTGTGTGTGTGTGTGAGAGAGAGGGGGGGGGGTTTGGGGACATGAGCTTCCGAAGCCAGATTTTATGGCATCAAAATCTCTTTTTTGCAGAGAAACCAGCTTTCTTTCCAGTGGCCCAGAGATTTTTTTTTTTTAATGTGAGTCTGGAAATGCATGAGTAAGTCACAGACATCTTCTCCATTACAGTCACCACTGCCTCTCCTCTAGTTCTGCTCCTAGATTCCAGTTCTTTAGGAAGTCAAAGCTGCCAGTGTTTGTGGGCATACTGGAGTGGCATGAGAAATGATGTAAGAAAAGAAAAGAGGCTGTCTCCACTGAAAGAGGCAATTCTAAAAACATATATCAGTAAGTGAAAAGGTAGTAAACATAAACACAGAATACTGCAGACCATTCTTATCTTGTCTGTTAGATTGGCCTTCCCATTCATCCCTTCAACAAATATTTTTTGAGGCCCAGTCTAAGTGTTAGGTCTAGCGTGTACTCAAGGGAACCACAAAAAAACTGAAAAATCAAGATGGAAAAATGAAGAATAGTTTGTCTCTAGCTTTAGGAAGCTAAATCAAGTTGGGAGGAATGAATAGGGGAAAACAATCCAGAGCTTATATTTTTGAATGCTTTAATTTTTTCCCATAACCAAAATGGTATCTCAGAGATGATTCTATTTTAGACATGCTTTCGCCTAATGAAGTTAGGAGTTTCCAAGCAGACAGCTTCAGATTGCATATGCCAACCATCCACTCTACCATGCCATCCCTTATCTTATTGCATGCCCATATCTAAAAATTTCCAACTTCCCACCAAAGTCAAGACCTGAAACCGTCAACGTTGCTCACTGGTGCCATAGTCCTCTATAGAGCCTTCCTTACATGCGTTTGGAGCCTGAGCATCTCCACCAGTCAGGGCTGCCCCAAATTATCAAATGTAAGAGGAAGCTGTAGACAACTCCTGCAGGCTCCCTAAGAAACTTTTGTAACGGAATTTTAATGAAGTTCAGAAAGGAGGAATAAGGTGTAATGCGCCCCCCTTTTCCCATCTCTCTTCCAACAGACAATAAGCACAGGACCCAGGGAAGCTGCCTCAGTTGCCTGATCATCTGAGTTCATCTACTATATTTGGAATTTTGCAAAGTGTGGTTGTTTCTGGTCTGTGATTGCCTATTTTCCCCTTTTGCCTACATTTTCTCTTTTCAGATCCTGTCCCTTCACATTCACCTCAGTGAGGGTAGAGGAGTTTTTCAGAGAAATTGTGCTTTTATAGTTGTTCACTCCTTAAGGTCAGTTTGCCTCAAGTGCTCTATTTTATAATGCTACTACTTCCAATTCTTGAGCCCTTTTACTTTGTGGGGATGCCTACACATTAGTACACAACTCTAGCTTTCAAAGGGGGTCAAATACTACCGTGGGCAATTTCATTGAACATCAGTCTATCAGACTGCTGGAAGGATAGCAGGCAGCGCCACTCTCAGGCATCTTCAACCTGGGTTAGCTATTGCCAGTGTCTCAAATGACCCCAGAGCAGGCTTTCCTTATTGGCTTTAGGTAATAATCTTAGTTTTTCATTTCCTGTTTTGCTTTTAAGTACTTAATCTCCACCTAGGATGTGAACAAGCATGGATTTACAATTATGTCATGGATTTACAATTATGTCATTGATATGGGGCTCACGGTTCACACAAAGAAACTTCTCCTTTTCAAGAACAAACTTGGCTTCTTAGGTGTCCCAGGAAGGTAGCAGAGCTCAGATGCTATGTCAATGTTTCTTTAAATGGTGTTTTTCATTGCAAGCTCCATTCCTGTAGCATAACCTAAAATAGTCCCTGTGGAATTACCGCCACACAAACACACTTCAGTAAGTAGCCCTTTGCCAGGGTCATTGCAACTAAAATGAATAACAAAAAAATTCCACCCACTATTTCTCGTGGTGACCTAATATTACCCTTGAAGTGTGGAAGGAGCAACACCCCAGAGCATAACCTTAGTTGGTTATGGACTTCCCCTCTGTTATAACACTCCTTTACTTTCATTTGCTGAATTTTTACAGCTACATAACAAAAAGCTTTATGGTTAAAGGCCATGTTGCTTGTTTTCCCTTCCAATTATGAAGTCTCTATCTCTGTCTTTGCAGCATAGGAAATGTAGAGAGAGTAAAAGAGCGTAAAGCAGGTATATTAAGTGATTTACTTTTATCATAGGTAGCTTGGATTATGGCACTTGACATTGACATTTGACTATATCAAAGCATCCAGAAATGTAGATTAAAAAGTAAAATTTTAGTAGAAAAATCACTTCTTGGTCACTATATAATAGTTCTGTGGATCCCTTGTCCCTGAATCCCTTGCCATCGCTCCTAATACACTGTTCCCAGTCCACTCAGAGGCTATTGTCTAAATAAGATTGACTATTACAAGAGGAAGAACAGAAAGTTTCCCATGTAATGTCACCATTTTTTTTTTTTTTTACATTCTGAGAATACTTCCCCAGGCACCAGCACAGTTTTCAAGGCAGAAAGGTGACCATATATTTATGACAGTTTTTTTTCCCCTTGGTCTGAGGTTGGAGCACAAGAACAAAATAGCTCTTTTTGTTCATTGTACCAAGAAATTCCCTCCTGGATCTATCAAGTGTGACTGTTCACCTAGCAAATAGCTTGGACATATCCAGACATAAACACCATATGAATAAAACATGTTGCAATTGTTGGATATAGTTATGTTTTTACAAAGACAAGGTGTTTTGCTCTACCCGATCTGCAGAAGTTCAGGGTAATCATTTTCAACTGTGACATTCTGTCTTATTAACTGAATAAAAATACTTTTAATTATCTCAGTTAACTCTGTTTATTGTGACAGTATATGCATCATTAATTTGGAAAAGTTTTTTTGTTTTTTTTTTTAACTGTTACTGTAACATAATGGCATTTTGCTTTGGGTTCTGAATTCCTTTTTTTAAAAGGCTGAACATTTGGTTTCCACATTTCCACTCAGACATTTATTTATATATTTTCTTTTTCGTTAACTTGAAATGAAGTCCTTTAAAACGAAAACTGTTTGGAGAGGAAGGATTATTAATTAGTCACACCTTGATGTTTTACTGATTATCAAAAGGTTCAGAAGATAAACAATTCTGCCTAATCTGAATTGCCGTACCATATCTAAAGAAAATATAATCCCTAAAAGAAAATTAATCTGGGCCACACAGATCAGCACGTTGATTACTCCACCAGGCGGAAGAAGCCAGAGCCTGTCACCATTTATGCGTGGACCCAGCCCAGCACAGTTGTAGATTTTTTTTTTTTTTAAGTCTGCCTTCAAACCACCTGCAGTGCAGTTAGTACATCATTGCCCTGGGCACTGACCCAGTGGAGATTTCCCTATTCACCAACAATCTAAAGCAATTTGCTCTTATTGACACCATAGCAACTAATTGGTCTTCGTGACCTGCAAACTTTCAGGAAGGTCAATTTAAGCCACCTTTGTTGGGTCAGGGATCGATGTAAAATTCCTCAAATCAGATGCACTTCTGCTCTCTAAACCTCCTGGAAAGTTGTCTGAAGTTGTTTTAGTTGCCTCCAGGAGAAGGCAACAGACTATCCAGTCTGAGGCTTAAAGACTGATAAAACACATTTTGTGATTCCCTATGTAAGAATGAAACAAAAAATATACCAATCTACTATCTTCTAGAAAGATCACTAAACTAGCAGTGAATTATTTCTATAAATTAAGTCTGGTGCTACTAAGGGGTGTGTGTGTGTGTGTGTGTGTGTGTGTGTGTGTGTGTGTGTGTGCTGTACTTTCCTTTGCATGTAATCTTCATAATACCAGACTAAACCAGGGAAGCAGTGCATGAAGTAGTTAAGGGACTTCCTCTAGAGTCAGACTGTCCCGGTTCAAATCCCAGATCCTTGCTTAGCAGGCGTGTGACCTTGAACAAGTTACCTAACTTCTCTGGACCTTCATTTCCTTGTCTGAAAAAACAAAACGGATAATGATATAGGACTGTTTGGCAGATTTAATAAATGAATATGTATAAAATACTTAGAGCTTTACCAGACACATAATGCTTAAGTATAAACACTAATTGTTACTATATTGTCCTTATCCTATACTTTACGGCTCACAGGGCTAAGGTCTAGAGGAGCTACAGCCCAGTTCTGAGAATAGAAGCGTTCTGCACTATGCAGTTATACCCTACAAGTTGGATAAGGATTGTGGGTGGTATGGGAAACATCTGTAGATGGTATGTGAATGATACTTCATTTTAATATTAAGTACTTTCCTGTGAAGCTGAGAAACGTAAAATGTTTAAGTAGCATATGAAGTACATGCCTTCACAGATACTAGGGTTTAGGTTAAGGTCAAGTAGAATTTAATTTCAAGAAATATATTATTTAAAATGTAGTATAAGGACGCCTGGGTGGCTCAGTTAGTTAAGCGACTGCCTTCGGCTCAGGTCATGATCCCAGAGACCCAGGATCGAGTCCCACATCGGGCTGCCTACTCGGCGGGAAGCCTGCTTCTCCCTTTCTCACTCCCCCTGCTTGTGTTCCCTCTCTGGCTGCATTTCTCTCTGTCAAATAAACAAAATCTTTAAAATAAATAAATAAATAAATAAATAAATAAATAAATAAATAAATAAAATGTAGTATAAGAAAAACACAAATATGGTCCCCAAATTAACTCACTATCCATGGACATCTAGAGTTCAGGAATATTCCACTGTAACATACTGTTATAGTCTCCTCAGAAACAATAATCTTCTGTCTAGTTAAGGACAACATCGAAGTGAAGTACCTGTGATCCTTCCCTATTTTCTGAGTTTAGCCGATTAATGAAACTAAATTATGCACTTGTGATATACTCAGAAATCCAGTTTATGGTAACGTAAGAACTCTGTCGTCAAAGAAGGAATACTTCAATTGAAAAGAAAGATCCAAAAGATGTGAGAGGGAACTTATAAGCTGACTAACCTGCATGGTAGTATTTATAAGTCAACCTTCAAATACAGAAGTTCAGTGTAGGGAGACATCAGCATGTACTGGAATAACTGGAAAAGGCTTCATATGAACATGGAAGCAGAGTGGGGTCTGTAGAGGCTCTAAATCTGTGGCAAGGCTTTCCACAAGTAAGGAAGCATGAAGAAGCTCACCAGTACTCACTGTGGAACTCTGAAAAATGGAAATACCAAAGTAGGACTCCAGACTTTTATGTCAGAATTTCCCAAGGTACGCAGCGAGATGTTGTGTATCTTTTTTCCCCTATGCCCTGGTGGTTTTATTGTAGGTATGGCTAAGTCCTTTTCTGGTTATTCTGCTTTCTGAAGGCTGAACAGCTTTTTCTATTTGACTATGTAGGAGAGCAGCCCCTAACCAAAAAGGCTTGAGGAGGGAAGGGACTGGCTTTGGAGTGAAATCCATTTTCCTGCTCTTTCTCTTAGTGTTTCTTAGAGACTTCTCAGTGTGCTTTGGTTTGTGTGGTAGGCACAACTCCAGGGTGGTTCCCTGATCTCCATGCTCTAGGATTATGATCTATCTGTCCTCGAGTGTGGGCAGGACTCTGCCTTGCTTCTAGCTAATAAAATATGTGAATGTGATAACATGTCGTGCCTCTCAAACCAAACTCAAAATTCTGTCTTAGAAGATTGGAAAAAGAGATTTTCCTAGAAGACTTAAAGAAGCAAAGATCGATATGTGTGCTTCCTATGGAGAGAGCCATGTAGCAGAAGGCTGCAGGTGGCACCTAAGGCCTGAGGGCACCCAGCTGAGCTAGTGAGAAGCCATGGCCCTAAGTCATATAGCTGCAAGGAAATGAATTTTTCCAACAACCTAAATGAAATTGGAGTAGGTTCCAAGCCTAGTGACACCCTAAGAAGAGAACCCCAGTAAACGGTGCCCTAAATCTCAGATAACCTACAAACGTATGAGATAAGAGAGGTCTGTACTGTCTTAAACTCAACGTTTGTGGTGATGTGTTATACAGCAACAGGAAATTAACAATCTGACTTTAGCCTGAACAAAGGGACAAAACGACACTAGTATATGAATCTAAGACACCACTTGACTCCCTTACTCTCTCCTCTGCAACTAGTTGTAGTTCACCATACACTGGCAATTTTCCTCTGGTGACTTACAAGAATGAGTAATTCTGGGGTGCATGGCTGGTTCAGTCGATAGAGTGTACTATTCTTGATCTTGAGGTCATGAGTTTGAGTTCCACATTGGATGTAGAGCTGACTTTAAAAAAAAAAAAGAATGCATAGTTCTACCATAGGTCAAAGCATCTCTCTCTTCAATTATCATTTTAAAATCCATTCAATTTCCAATATGCAAATAAACTTTAAAAAGCAGAGAAACACACATTTATATAGTTAGGATTTTTGACAACTTTCTTTCTCTTTATGACAGAACAAATATGTGTTCGTTGCAAGAAGTAAATCATAACAGGAAAGAAGTCATCTAAAACAGCAGCATTAAAAAATGCCCACTGTTAATATTATCCAATATTCATCAGTCCTTTTATATATATCTATACTCAAAATTGACACCATGTATCCTTTAGAACCAGCATTTTTAAATTAACAATATGCCATGCATATTTTCCAAATTATTTAATAATCTTTGACATCATTGTTAGTTTTATAATGTTTTTATATGATATTCCATTTTACATATTTGATTTAACTTATTTAACCAATCTAGATAGAGGTAAATTTGAAGGGACTTTAAAAATTTTCCAAGGGCACCTGTCTGGCTCAATCGGAAGAGCATGCGACTCTTGACCTTGGGCTCATTCATGAGCCTGAGCCTCACATTGGGTATAGAGATTACTAAAAAATAAAAAAATGAACTTAAAAAATGAAATTTTCCAATAAGTAAGGCATTGGAAAACTATTAAATGGGTATCAATTTTGTTCTACACCACTTCAAGTTTGTCAGACTTTAAAGAACCTCACCTGGTGATCTCATTAAAATGCAGATGCTAACTTAGAATCAGAATCAGGTCTGGGCAGGGCCAAAATTCTTATTTCTTCCAAGCATGTAGCTGAAACTGATGCTCCCAACTCTTGAATCACACTTTGAATAGCAAAAGACTAGCTGAGGTAGAGACTAAAATCAGTAACTAACTTGGAATTAAAGGCCTAGCCTAGGACAGACACCCGGTAATGGACAGTAAAAGAAGTTGATGGATATTGCAAAAGAACAAACAATGCAACCTCATGACAAAGTGAATCTAGAGCATAAGCATGGTAGAAGCATCACACTCATGTATTTCTTACTCCCAAACACTTCAAGATTAGTGATACCATTCCACAGAAAAGGAGACAATTTCAAAAGACTGTGGTGAAGTTCATTTCAGCCATCTTGAAAATGGCAGAAAAGTAGGTTACTGTTGTGGGTCGAATTATGTCTCCCCCAAAAGATATGTTGAGATCTTCACCCCAGGTACCTGTGCAAATGATCTTATTTTGAAATATGGACCTTGCAGATGTAGTCAAGTTAAGATGAGGTCATACCAGATTGGAATGGACTTAAAATCCAATGACAGGTGTCTTTCTAAGGAGACGAAGATTTGGAGACATGGATATACACAGGGAAATAGGTCATGTGATGACAGAGCCAAAGACTAGAGTGATAGAAGCTGCAAACTATAGAATGCCTAGGATTGCCGGCAATAGTCAGAAGCTAGGAAGATGCAAAGAAAAATGCCTTCCAGACACTTCAGAGGGAATGCTACCCTACAGACACCTTGATTTCAGACTTCTACCTACAGAACCACAAGAGAATAAATTTGTTTTTATTTTTTTTTAAAGATTTTATTTATTTATTGGCAGAAAGACCACAAGTAGGCAGAGAGGCAGGCAGAGAGAGGGGAGGAAGCAGGCTCCCTGCTAAGCAGAGAGCCCGAGGCGGGCCTTGATCCCAGGACTCTGAGATCAGGGCCCGAGCCGAAGGCAGAGGTTTGAACCCACTGAGCCACCCAGGCGCCCTAAATTTCTGTTGTTTTAAGCCATGCAGTTTGTGATATTTACTGTGGCAGCTCTAGGAAGCTAATATGGTTATCTGACTGTTAAGGTGTGAAGACAAATAGAAATATAAGATTAAAGAACACACTTGTCAGAGATAGTGGTGCCAATATTAGAAACTTCAGAATAGAGATTATAGTTCAAGTTTAAATAGTTCAAGCCACTAAGAAAAGAAGCATATACAAAGAGAATTGACAACATAGTCTTGAAAATCACTCACAGTTGAAGAAACGGAGCAGGGAAGTATAGTAACCCTAAAAAGTCATTTAATATCTCTAAGTCCCACTATCCAATTCTGTATTTAAAAAAAAAGGCTGAATTCAACAGCCTTTAGTTCTTTTGCAGCTCTATTATTTTACATCCATCATTAAGCTACTACTTCGGCTAGACACTGGGAAGCTAAGAAGCAATAAGAAGGAATGCAGTGTATGTTTGGTGATAATGACAACAATAGGAATACTTTGTATTGTGTCTTTCTGGGGAGTTCAAAACATTTTTATCTGTAATATACTATTAATCCTAATACCTTCACTATGAAACAGAACAAGGATTATCATCATTTAAAGAATAAAGAAACTGAGACACAGGAGAGTTAAATGAAAAAGAGTCTTCAGTGTAATATATTGCATGAATGAGGCAGAATGCTTATCAGGAGAAAAACTAATGACAATATAAAGAGCATAGAAATACTGCTAGAAGTTGCATTGCAATCTCCCTCCCTCCTTTCCTCTTTCTCTGCCTCCTCCTTCCCTCTCTCCTCTAAATTATCTTGCCCCTATTTGTAAAAATAGATTTTTGGTTACAGAATATTTGACACTCAACAAAAGAGAAATAATTGACATGTTGGGTGATCAGGAAAATAGATATTTTTCTTCCTGGTTATTTCAAAAGTTCTCCTCCTTAGGGTTAATGAATAAAGAATAGTTACGTTAGATACTCTATCATTTCTGTAAAGCTGTCAGTTTTCTCCAGTCTTTAAGGACTGGAGCAGCAATCAGTGGTGTTTCACTTACAGAAAAAAACTACCGAGCTGCCAAATCTATGTCGTGAGAGCTGGGCCTCAGTTTGTTCTTTAGAAAAAGTCAATTCCTAAGCTGTCTCACCCCTTCAAGAGAGACATTCCTGATGTGCTTCGACAAAGTATTAAAATGTTACCCTTTCTTTCTATAGTTGCACTCTTCAGGGTGCTGTTACCTAAAAGTTGAAAAACAACAACCACCAACATCACAGGCAGACCACCAGCAACCATAACTTTCTATTGGCAGAACCATCTGAAGAGTAAACTGCATGTAAAAATAACGGTGTATGCTTTGCATGAGTGAAATTGTGGACTACATATAGTTAGAAGTTCTTTGTTTCAAAAGCTATCAGAGAAGAATTTCATTCTTTCATTTGCCTTTGAAGAGTGACTAGCCTGCAGCAATCTCAGCCATATTTTCCCCACTATGACACAATAACAATCCCAAGTGATTACCGCCCCTCCCCCAATGGTTGGAAATTGGGTTAGGCTGCAGAAACTTGAGACCCAAAACCCAGTGGTTTAAACATCCTGCCACAAAGCCCCATCAGTGATGGATGGCTTTCTAACATAGTTTTCTAGTGGTACTTCCCTGGAAGAACTCCATTCTTTTCCACCTCTTGACTAGTAAACGCCAAGGACCAACAAACAACACCAAAGGCCAGGGGTAGTGGTGCTGCCACGGATCAGTGAGCTGTTGCATCAGTAAACTGCTATACTTCCATAAAAGCCATAAAATAGGACAAGTGTTATCATCATTTAAGACATGTAAAAACTGACACATGGGAAATTATGAGAAGATTTTTCACTCTAACATAATGAACTGGCCAGTAGAGTGGACCTAGGAAACATTCCAAGGCCTCTGGACTAGATGGTCCAATAAGCAATATTTTACTTCAGTTCTTTGACCAGTCCCTCCGAGGATGCATTTAATAAATATTTGCTGGTGTGGAAATGAAAGCATTTGTATCTATACTTTATCAGTACGAAGAGAAAATTGGCAGTTACACAGTTTAATGATGCCTTACTCCCTCATGAACATTGGAATAGTGAGGGGCATGGCAGGTGGAGGGATGGGGAGGGCTGAGTTAAAGATGGGGAAGAGACGAGCCTGTTCTTTTTGCTTTGATATTTTATTCATTACAGGGATGCTAAACTAGATATACATACTACTTGGAGGGTGTTTGTAGTACCCTTAGTAATTATCAGTAAATGTTAGCTGTTATTCTTATTACTGTTATTATTATTCTAGAAATGGATAATGGGTTCAGAAGTCATGAAAACTGAATCCATCTTTCCATAGCAAATGTGACTATAAAGGCACATGACCATGTAAAGAAAAAGTACTTGAATGTATATATCCAATTTATCCAACCAGTGTGGTGCCCTTAATGTCTTTCTTTTCTCCCACAATATGAACTCTATAAAATGTTCCTTACCCAATTAAAAGTTGTCAAAGATCCCCTTTTTTGAACAATATGCCTCTAATTGAGCTGGGTTTCCTTAGCATTGAGCTGGGCACAGAGATAGATTGGACTTCTCTGAATAATAGTAATAATAATAATATCTATAATTTATTAAGAATTTACTATGTGTCAGGTGTCTCATTGCCCACTCTATTTTCATTATCTTACATAACCTCACAACAACCCTACTGGAATGTATTATTACTACTTTCACTTTCCATAGGAATCTGAGGCTCAAAAAGGTTTAACAACTTTTCTTGTGATCATGATGGAACTGTCTCATTCTGAATAAGAGGAGATTCTGAGATGCAAGGGCAAATTTAAAACAATCAGACAGAGAACTTGAACTGAATGAGAACTGTAAGACCAACCATATCTGAGCTAAGACACATTCTGAAAATAGAGCCTTGAGAGGTCTCCTAAAGCTCTAGATTTATATAAGCTCCCAAGCATCAAGCTCTAAGCTCTTGGCTCAGTACACCACAAGATTTCAGAGCCTGTCTCTAGTCTGCAGCTGGGGTATGATCCTGAGCAGCTGGGAAGTATTCTTGACTTGTTCATAAGGATCACCATTGGTAGACCATATCTTCTTTACTTCTTGGCAAGCCAAGCTGATTGCCTAACAGTCATGTTAGTTGCAGAGAATCAGTATTTTTCAGAGTTCCTCTTTCCATGTTTGCCTTCAGATCCTGTATCACAATTTTTTTTCAATAATTTAAACTTTTAAGGTTGAATTGGACTTTTAGAACCATATAAGCTTATTGAGATCTAAGTCTGAGAAAGGTGCAGTTGAATAAATAAATAAAATGCAACTATAAAGTAAGATTTCTTCTGAAGGCAACTCCAGAAGTGGAGTTTTGAAGATGTTTGGAGTGAGAACATCATCACTGGGCTCTATGTGTTTGGATATGGAAGTCTCAGTGGGTGTGTCAAACAATCAGAGAATTTTCCTATGGTTTCTATGACTTTTCCTACCATGCAAGCTAAATGTCCTCTCTTAATGAATCTTGATTGATATAAATCAACACTTATTGTTAAATATACTGAGTGGTAATGAGCTAGACAGTCAATATATTATCATATATTTTTCTCACAATAACCCTGTGAAGTTACGATTATTATCCCATTTTACAGAGAAGGAAGCTACAGTTAATAAGCAAGCCCTATGCCACACACTTCTTTGGTAGAATTTGTATTTAAATCCAGGTCTTGCTTAAGAGGGTGCTTTCTTTCCACCATTCACAACTGCTTCAGCCTTAGCCTTTCTAAGGAAGAATTATTTGTAGAAGACACAATACTTCATCATTTCTCAATCAATCAAGTGCAATCAGATGTCATAACCTCTTCTCAAGAAGAAAATGATTTTTTTAGTTTCAAAAACTGAAGTTCTTTTGCTTCACAAATATTTATGACCTATATTAGATATCTTTACTTCTCAAAGAAATACCAAGAAATAATGTGATTTATTTTAGATAAGGTTTTAAGATTGTTTAAAAGCTTTTACATTTAGAGGATAGTACCTGCATCACAGATTGTATATTATTCCCAGGTCTCATTAGAGTTTTCAAGGAGAAAGCCATCCTTATAGCTACCAGCCAGTAGAGTATCTGCCAATAGAATTTATAGTGCAAGAGTGACCATTAACTCCTACTGCTTTAAAGCACATTTTCTCTTAGAGACCTTGACAGTTTAGACATAGAGCAAAAGCTCCATTTATCGACTTCTAGTTGAAGAAGATGAAAAGGGTATTTTGAAAAGAAATACTAATAAAAATAAAGGTTGAATCATATAAGTCTTCAAGGAAGAAGATAATAATACCATGCATATGTCAGTTATATATTTTCCTTCATATTAAGTGTTATATCATATTAAATGCCTGAAGGTATTAACAGAAACATCCTTAAACCTTATAAAATCAGGCTTGACACTATCTAAGGTAATATTTTCAAACTAATAGTTACAAGTCTCAAGCACATCATTAAATCGAATTTAGTGGGTCATGAGCAGCATTTTTTTTAAAAAAAGGAAGAGAACCCAATAAAGAATAAAAGAAAATATTAGAATAGAATACAGTATATCAACCCATACAGCACATGGTAAAGTTAAGTTTTGTGTTACAATTGTAACCTCCATTTTTGCTGCTATTTCCCCATTAAATAGAACAGAGAACAGTGTTTGGCACATAGCAGGCAATACATAATTGTTGCCAAATGAGTGAATATGTGTGTGTAGTATATAGATTTTTATTAATCTTCTATACTGGATCAAAATGTAAGATGGTTTCTTCATCTAGGACAGGATAAAAATTTTGAAAAAGTTTGTGCGTTATACACACACATATACATATACATAAACATATACATATGTACATAAAATACATGATAAACATGCATACAGTGTCTCAGGTCAGATTTCCCAGAAGCAGAATGTGAAACAGGAGAATTTGGGAAAATGATATATGGAGTGTTTTTAAGAGACACCTATGAGGAAGGAAGATGAGTAGGACAAGAAAGTGGAGAGAAAATAAGACAAAGTTATGGTTTCAGAAGTCAAGCCTCCCAGTTTTCTCTAGGAAAGTTCTCACCAGCCAAGGGCAATCCCCTTCCAAACCCCTTCCAACCCCCTTCCAGAGAAGGAGGCTGTGATAAGCTGATAATTATCCATTCATTTATTCAAACATACTTACTGAGTACCTACTCCATGACAACAATGATGTTAAGCTCCTGAATCTGATCCCACCTCATTGAGATTTTAGTTTAGTAGATCAGTGCCCAATTGCAATTTTCGAAAACATAGACTACATAAGATAAAATACTTTATAATAGAAAAAGGGGCCCTTTACATCACAAATCAGATTCCTTAGATAATCCTTACCTTCCCCTCACTTCTCAGTTTTCCTGCATTCTCCTCACCCTTCACAGTGAAACTAGCACATGCATTTAGAATGAGGTGACATGAATGTGAAGGTATATATTAAGCTTGCTTAACAGCCTAGAGGAATTTCTGAATATACCAATACTTTCTTAAAATATGTAAAATGTGTTACAACTTTAAAGTTTGTAATTGTAAGAATAGTTATATGAAGTGGCAAAAAAAAATGTCAACTATGCTATTGACATGGAAATACAGTTATATTTCTGAAGAAAAGAATTTAGCAGCATCTTAACAAAGCTAACCAAGCAAAACAATTTCTAATATATTATTGGTTTCTACATGTTCTCCTAATTTTAGGTGATTTTTTACTATTTGGATGATTAAAATAATAAGCTACACAACCTAATTCTGAGACTTGTGGACATACAGCAATAGTGAAGAATAGTGAAAAAATTACTGCTTATTCTCATTCTTATGCTATCCTTATCTCAATATTGGTTTTTTTTTTTTCAGGAGTGCATCATGAATTTCTACCTAGTCAAAATGAGCCTAAAATATTGATTTAATCAAGTCACTCACCAGCTCTAACACCTTCACTATCTGTGACTCTTTTGCATTCTGTAACCAACATATCTTTCCAATGCCATCTCCCACCAGTTGTCTCACACTGGATTTAAACCTAGCCTGGATCCCTGGTCTTTTAATGGATCTCTTCTAGAGCTGAGACCATGTATCTTCCATTTGAATGACCCCCTACCCCCATCCCCACTCCCAGGCTCTGGATCTAACTCTGACTTAAATCAGAAAACAGAGTGAAAGTACTGGATTTATGGTCCTCTAATTCACCTCAGGGACTTGAGGATTAATGACCTTATCTCCTGCCTAGTTCTGACCTTGTAGTCTATATTAGTGCTTCTCAAATTTCAATGTTCACCTCCTGTTAAAAATGCAGATTCTTATTCAAGTAGAGAGAAATGGAGCCTTCAGTTCTTCATTTCTAACAAGTTTCAGGTAATGCTATCTGTCTGGGGACCACACTTTGAAGAGCAAGAGCCAGTTTACTGATTCTCAAATTTATCTATACCTTGAAATTACTCAGTGACCTTGGTCCCATCCCTAGATATCCTGGTTTATTGATATGGGGTAAAACCTCATCATGCAGAGTTTTAAAAGTTGCCCAGTGGATTTTAATGGACAACAAAGACTGAGGCACTAATATATACCCTAGTTCTGGTAATTAGGTCTTTGTTCTATTTTGCCTGAGATCTAGTTTCAATAGTCCATACAATACAATTATTACCATTCTTTGTTTTTAAGACTTATTTTTTTTATTTGAGAGAGAGAGAGTGCGAGCAGGGAGAGGAGCAGGGGGAGAGGGAGAGAGGGAATCCTCAAGCAGTCTCCCCGCTGAGCAGTGAGCCCAAAGCAGGGCTCTATCCCAGGACCCTGAGATCATGACCGGGGCTGAAACCAAGAGTTGACCACTTAACCAACTAAGCAACCAAGGTGACCATGATTTTTATCATTCTAACCTCTACTCCTGGATCAGACACTGGAGCTCTTTCCTAAATGGCTAGTGGCAACTTACTAAATTTTGAGAGATTTCCTTGCTGATTATAGGATCTGCCTGCCTAGAGCTTTGAAACCCGCTCTAAGATTTCCTATCAAAGCAGATTTCTCCTACCCATCAAATATTTTGATGTGGCTTTCTGTAATATTCCATAGTCACATAAGAAGTATTTGATGATATAAACTTCGAAAGAATCTTTTGTTCATTTATTTATTCAATTAAATCCTTACCAAGTATATTTCAGGTGTCAGGCAGTTTTCCAGGATCTGGAGATATAGCATTAAACAAAATAGAGCAAATAAATTCCCTAGCATATTGATACTTACAGGCTAGAAAGTAAAACAAAAACAAAAACAAAAACAAACAAACAAACAAATATATATATATATGTATAAAGAAAAACAAATAGATATATAAACTAAGCTCAAGTGGTGAAAAAAATTATGAAGAATAAACAGAGTAAATGGAAAAACAATGACAGAGTCTGATATTTCACATTGGATGATCAAAGTACCATCTCCTGTGCTGGAAATATTTGAGCAAGACCAGAATATTTGAGCAAGGCTAGGGGAAAAGCCACACACATATCTGGGAGGAAGAGTGTAGAGGGAAACAATAAGGGCAAAGGGGAGTGGGGAAACTTGGAGTGTTTAAGGCAGTTAGGAGAATACTGTAGGTGTAACTGAGTGAGGAGAGGAGCTGGGCTAGAAAATGGGTATAGCTGGGCAGGGACCAAGGTTGGAGACAATCAGACCATGCATAGTCAGGACTTTTATTTATTTCTTTTTATTTTTTTTTAAGATTTTATTTATTTATTCGACAGAGAAATCACAAGCAGGCAGAGAGGCAGGCAGAGAGAGAAGAGGAAGCAGTCTCCCTGCTCAGCCAGAGCCCGATGCGGGCCTTGATCCCAAGACTCTGAGATCATGACCTGAGCCAAGGGCAGAGGCTTTAACCCACTGAGCCACCCAGGCATCCCAGGACTTTTATTTAAATAAAATAGAAAGTCTTTGGAAATTTGAGTAGAGGATTTCAAAAGACTGTTGTGGGGTACCTGGCTGGCTCAGTTGGGGAAGCCTGCAACTCTTGATCTTAGGATTGTGACTTTGAGTCCCACCTCAGGTGTAGAGATTATATACACACATACATAAACAACAACAACAACAACAAAAACCATAAATAAATAAATAAATAAATAAATAAATAAGACTGACCCGGCCATCATAGATTTTTTACATCAAAAGCTATTTGGTAAGGATATCCTAATATTTTGGGTGGCTAACCTACCTGTGAACATTTTGGGATATACCACATGGGAGTGTTTTTCAGGCCATATCAATATCATCTTCTCTTTCCCACGTATTTCAATGGTTAGACAACCATTCTGCCATTTTGCTGCAATATACAGAGAAAAGCAGAGAGCCTTTATTTTAAATCTTTGTAAAATTCTCATTTAGCTTTTAAATTTTTTTAACGAATTATTCATTTGTGAGAGAGTATGCACACATGTGGGGGTGGCAGTGAAGGGGTGGAAGAAGAGGGAGAGAGAGAATCTCAAGCAGACTCCCCACTGGTCGCAGAGCCTTGGGTGGGGCTTGATCTCACAACCCTGAGATCATGACCTGAGCTGAAATCAAGAATCGACTGCTCAACCAACTGAACCACCCAGGTGTCCCCTCATTTAGCTTTTTAAATATAACTATGGATGAGGGAAACTCTCCTTTAGATGGAGAACTCCAATACCTCACACATCCTATTGGATGCTTAATAGGTTTCTCACACGTAAGGCAGTCAAAACAGAACCATTGATTTTTCTCTGACAAATCTACTTTGCATTTCAGTAAATAGTATTATTGCATATCTAGTTGCTCAGGTCAAAACTAAGTTGCCATCTTAGATTCCTCCTGGTGCTCACATCTAATCTGTCATTATGACTTGGGGCAATTCCTCCAAAATGTTTCATGAGCCAACCACTTTCACCACCTCAACTGCAACAACCTTAAGCCACTTGCATGCCTGAGGGGAATCAAGGGTTCCGTTTTTGACATGTTAGGTTTGAGGGGTCAGTCATACCCCCTCCATGAAGTGTCAATGAAGCTGGTAGTGACTTAAGTGACTCTGGAGTTCAAAGACAGAGGTCTGGTGTAGGCATGTAAATTTTGTTTTTATTTGACAGAGAGAGAGAGATTACAAGTAGGCAGAGGGGTAGGCACAGAGAGTGGAGGAAGCAGGCTCCTTGCCGAGCAGAGCCTGATGCTGGCCTCGATCCCAGGACCCAGATATCATGACATGAGCTGAAGGCAGAGGCTTTAACCCACTGAGCCACCCAGGTACCCAGAGATACACATTTGAAAGACTTATGGGTGCCAGTGGTATTTAAAGCTGGAAAACTGCCTGAGATCACCCAGGGAGTATATAAAGATAGAAAAGATGTCCCAGAACTGAGTCCTGAAGCAAGAAAGGAGACTGGGGAAGAGTCCCAAAGAAGTGGTGGAAGAATCCAGAGAAAATGGTGCTCTGAAAGCTAAGGCAAGAAAGTGTTTCAAAAGGAAGTGATCAATTATGCCAAATACTGTTTATAGATTGAGTAAAATGAAGACGAATAATCTACCGCTGAACCTGATTGACTGTGATACTTGCCTGGACTACTGCAATGGCTTCCTAATCCATCTTCCTGCCTCTTGCCTTGCCTCCTTATAGGCCATCTTCCACAAAACAAAACAAAACAAAAAACACCATAGTCATCCCTCTAAAGCTTGATCTTATCATTTCCCCACTTCAAATCCTCCGATAGCTCCTTGCAAATGGGCTTAAAACTGGCAAAGTTATAGCTATCTGGCTTCTACCTACTTCTATAAACTCATTTCTCTTCATATTCTCCCTAGTATGTTATGACCAAGTTAACTTTAACTCATATTTGGTGAATGAGAGACATTGTTGGTGTCCTGCTTCATCCTCCCTGCAACTGAAGAGTTTTCAGTATACTGACAATTTCCTATCTTTAGCACCCATGTTTCTCTTTTATTTGCCTGAGTATTTTCTTTAGTTGTCTAGAAATTTGCTTGACCTCCACAGGTACAACCTAAAAATGCAAGAGAATAAACACCCCAAGGTTAATACTTAGCCAGTAGGAAATGGGAGAGGGCAGATACATGGCCCAGCCCCCCAGGCCTCTGGTTAGGATGAGTGTGGAGTAAGTTTCAAATAATTTCTCTAAAGGTCTCCATCCCAGGGGATATAAGCCCTCTTATGCATAGCAATGAACCTTTGCTAACACAGCCCCTATTGGTTTTTCTCTTTCTTTGCCCATGTTCTCCATTTCCTTTCTGGGGCTTCCTGGGACAACCTCCCAAATAAACTTGTACCTTGTCCTTATCTCAGGTCCACGGTGAGAAACCCAAGCTAAAACAAATGTCAAGCCACTTCCCATCTTTGGGCTTTTGCAAGTTGTTCTGCCTTCAACTTCAATCTCTTCAGTCAAACCTTTGTACAACATCCCTCTTACCACTGGGCTTCAACCTGAATGCTTCATCCTCAAAGAGCTTCCCTGACTATTTGGCTCAAATTGCTTCCACCAGTCACTCCATTACTGTCATATCTTCTTCATAACATTAATCAGTGAGAAGAGTTATCTTATTTATCATTTTATGAGTTTATTGGCTGTCTCACTTCTTCCACCTCATGCTCAGCACACAAGCCCCCCCTCCATCGCCCATGCATCCATGACACACAAGTCTATAGCAATTCTTTAAAGGCACAAACTCTTTCTGCCTCCTTGCTCAGCTCCAAAAACAATACCCAGACTAGAGAAAACAGTCTGACTTAGGACCTCTTCTCACCCTGGCGTGTTTGTACTCCTCCCAGGTCTGCTTGATATTGCATGAGGAGTCTGTGTTTATATCCAATAAGCATGGAATATGACACATCGTCCAAGAATATAAATTAGATCAGAAAAAAGTACATGTACATGTATGTGTAGGAAAGCATTAAATCATTTACTTTTCAATAATTAAAATTTTTATTTTTATATTTAAACAAACAGATATGAAGTAACGTGGGAGGTTCTCATGGGCTTTCATGATAAAATGAGTGTTCAATGTCCCTTGCTTTAGGGGTACTTAGATGGGAAAGTCTGAAAGCCTTTCTCTAAGGGACCCATAATCTAATTGGAAAAAGAGAAGAAATTCTAATGGGAATGGATGGCGACATGAGCTATCCCTAATTTTTTTTTTCTCCTAAGCTTTTCCCCTGTTCTTAGGAGCCTTAAAGCCATTACCCATACTTCCCCATTTTCTGGCCCAGTTTTCCCCAAACTGAGTTCCCTAGAACCATTAACTTATGTTCTCTAGGGATTAAAGAAAATCTGTGCTCAAAGAAGATTGGAAAACATCACATTAAGACTCCTTAGAACCTTTAATATACTAAAGTGCATTTTCTTATACCAAAGAAAGGGACCAAGTATGTGGTCTTCACCCAAACTTACTTGACTCTGAAATCCTTTTTAGAGTTTTTTGAAATGAGGTTGGGAAACACTGTGCTGACCCATGAAGAAGATGGTATTTCAAATCCTGAGCATATTTCCTAGTCAGGTACCATGCTAAACCCTTTCCATAGGAATTTGTATTCCTATAAGGTAAATGAGTGACTATTTCTCTTTCCTTTAATCCAGGGGGAGGGAAACCCAAACCCTTCAAGGTAGGAATTATAACTTTCAATTTCTGAAGAGAAAATTGAGAAGTAAAATGATTTGATCCAGCTAGTAAGTAGTGGGGAAAGAATTTGAAACCATGTTGGCCTCATTCCAAAGTCTCTTTTTCTATTTAGCACAGCTGAAAAAGAGCTGGAAGGAGCTTCTAGTGAACCTAAAGAATAGGATTTCCAGATGTCCTCCTCAAAAATAAGGGACTTGGCAAAGGAGAGATGGTGAATAAAGAATTTAATATTTTTAACTATTGCTTATTTCAGCTAATATTTTTATTTGCTGTTTGTAAAATATTTACTTATGTTCCTCCTAAAAATAATTATTTTCAAAAATTTCATGGAATTTTGAAGAAAAGTCAAAATTTCAATTTGAATTTATTTTATATAATCAGTCCATACATGGTTTGTACACTGAAAATTGAATTTTTTTTCCCCTATGGAATCATTTAAGAATGAAATCATGAAGATTTCTAAAGTAATTATGAAAATATTAACTTAAAATTAAATATATGGTAATGTAACTAGTGTCAGGGACAAGGCAGTGCACCTCAAGATAGGCCACTTTGGCATGAATATTATTTTGAGTTAAGAGCAATCAAAACTTAGCAGATTTAGGAGAAGTTTTTTACCTCCCCATCAACTACCTACCTGTTTTAAAAAGAGAGCTATTAACAGAAATTTCTCTTTACTTAATAAACTTATCTGCATAATAGGGCAACCTGTGTTTTCCAAACATCTCCTCTCATCTTCCTACCAATGGTCTTTCTCCCCTTTGTATCCTCAGAGGTCTACTCCTCTCCTTAGTTCATAAAAGCATCATGTTATCACAATGTATTTGGAATTTCCAAGTCTATATGGATTCCATTAAATTTGATTTTCTCCTGTTAGTCTGTTTCATGTCAGTTTGATTCTTAGTCTAGCTAGAAGGACATTGAATGGTAGATAAAATTCGTCCTCATCAGCACTACTGAATGTCATTTGTTGGCCTAAGGAAGCACCTTACGAAAGGTACCACATTTGTCTACATACCAAAGTTATTATCATATACAAGTTTTTAAATCAAAATTTTAAAAAGTGTAAATAATTTTCAAAACTTCATATGTCAGGGTGCCTGGGTGGCCCAGTCATTATGCGTCTGCCTTCAGATCAGATCATGATCCTGTAGTCCTGGGATCAAGCCCCACAATGGGCTCCCTGCTTGGCGGGAAGCCTGCTTCTCCTTCTCTTACTCCTCCTGCTTGTATTCCCTCTATAGTTGTGTTTCTCTCTGTCAAATAAATTAATAAAATCATATATATATATAATATTTAAATATGAAGACCAGTTTTCTCATGGTAGCATAAGCTAAATGGCATCACTGAACCAAATCAAGTTCCATTTACAAGTTTTTAACTTTTCTTCTTCCTCTCATATTTTTAACCAGGAGACCTTGAGGTTGATATATCCCTTCCCTATTGGTAGTAACAGCTGTAGGTCAATATGATAAGCAAGCAAATGGTTGAGGAATTGCTAGCACATTGTTGGGTAAAACATATAATCCTCTCACTTACTGAGCAGCCATTTATACACAGCTTCACACTTATTTTCTGGAATCCTTTAGGAAAGGTCCTTCAAAAGAACCCATCACTAAACTTTCTGAAAAATAAAACAATTGAGGGAAACTCTGGAGACCACCCTGTCTCCAAATGAGTGACTTTAGGCAAGTCATTGAAACTCTTGGGCTCTCCATTTCCTTATTTGTAAAAGGAAGCTATTGGAATCACTAAAAACGTATCTAAATTTCTATAAGTTCCAAAATTCTATGATTCTTTGTCTCAGTTCTCCAAAGTATGCTACAGCATCTCTGATATCCCCTCTGTATCTCACATTCCTCTTTGTTTTTAATTTGCAGAAGTTCTCACATGAGTGCTGAGGAATGGCATAATTGAGTTCAGTTCAACGAGAATGTATTGTGCACTTTTATTAATGTGGCAACTACTGTCAAACATTTTATATTTATTTTTACCAGCAATCTGAACAAGAAAATTTCATTCTTCCTATACTATGTTCAGATTTTTCATACAACTTTTAAGGGGCAAACTGGGATATAACCCAGATTTCCTTTTCTGGAATGCACCTTCTGCTACATTACAATTGAATGTCTTTTTAGTTGTTTGATTAAACAAAATTTAATAAATTTTCTTTGCAAAAGCCATTTTCACTTTGTTGCTATCAGAACTTAGGCTAGTATTATTAAAGTGGAAAGGCCACAAAGAAGACATCCAAGAGCCATTCCTTTTGCCTTAATCTCCCACACTTCTTAGTAGTTCCTGCTCCTTCATTGAAAATTTAAAAGAAAGGTATAAAATAGACTCTTCTGACCAGTCTGAAAGTGTGTGAATCGGTTGTCAGCTTCTGTCCTTGAAGTCACTCTTCCTCAAAAGTTGTCCCCACCCTAACCCCTCACCCTATATCCATAAGAGTAACAGCATCTTGCATTTGCACAGCAGGGAATTTTAGCAAGATGTACTGGCATCCTAAGTGAGCCCCAAATTGTAGAAGAGGTGCTAGAACCAAAGTCAGGAGATCCAAGATAGCACTCCATTTGAAGCACTAATAAGCAATGTGACCTTCAACAAATTATTCATACTTAAGAAGGGGTGGCTTGTGCTTAAAACCTTTTGAGCCCCTTATAGCTCTCATATTCAATGATACACTTTTGATTTTTCAGAGTGTCTATCAATTAGGTGTTAATATATGTATAGTGCATTCCTTCTTTTTTTAACATGTGAGTACATTCCAATAGGAAAATCAAACTTACAGTTCTAAAATCTCCTTCAACAACTACTCCCCAATCTTAGAACTAGAGAGCACCACTTTTACATATTTTAAGTATGTCTTCTAGTATAGTTCTGTGCATTTCCATATATATATGGATACATATATATAAATATATAATAGGGTTTAAGGGAGAGATACTATTTTTTTTAATTTCACAATATGTATTAACTCTCTTTCTGTATCAGTATATATTGATTGTCTTTATTCTCTACAACTACTACCTAGTACGTCATCATATGAATGTACTCTATCCTGTGAAATTATCTTCCTTTGATGGACACTTAGACTGTCCTTTTTCTCTTTTCCTATAATAAAGAATGATGCAGGGGTGCCTTGTGGCTCAGTTGTCTGGGCATCTGCCATCCTGGGACTGAGCCCCACATCAGGCTCCCTGCTCAGCAAGGAGTCTGCTTCTCCCTCTGTCTCTTTCTCCCATTTGTGCTCTCTCTGTCTCTCTCAAATAAATAAATAAAATCTTTTTAAAAAATGCTGCATTGGATATCCTAGCACGTGTGTCTTTGGTCATACGTTTAGTGTTCCTTTGGCTAGATATTAAGATGAAATTTAGTTTTAATGCACTGTCAATTCATCCTCAGAAGTCACTGAACTAGCAGAGTCTGAAAGAATCACACACTATAACCAATATTTCATGTTATAAAACAAGTCAAACTAAGAGGTAAAAATGTTATCACATCTTTGATTTCAATCACTCCTTTCTGTACTGGACCTTCCCATCACAGTTTCTGGTCTCTATCCTTCCCAACTCCCCTACAGAACTTTGGTTAGTACCCTTTTAGTTAATCTTTCCTCAGGAAAGAATCTGGTATCACTTGCCTTCTTACAAATGTAAGTCAGTTAGCTATTATTCTTACAGATATTTACATTCCAAACTTCATATTTAATTGCAAAATAAAAAACCGTAGAGTAATTTTTAAAATTATGTAAGATGAGAATTACTTCTTGGATGAAGGGTTTTTCATAGCTCCAGAAATCACACTATTAAAGGTTTTAGGCAAGATCCACTAGGAATGACTTATTGATGTGTGGAAAATCATGATGTTCTGGTTAGAAAACACTTGTTTATGCCAATTGCTATTCAGATCATCTCAGTATGAGGAAATTTTTCAAATAGCAAATGCACTAAACTCTTTTCTGAAAGGCAACATGGTATGGCTACTGAGGGAAGATGACATGCTAGAATTCTGTAACAAAATTAATTTATATTAACAGGAAACCCATTGAGGTGTAGTTGTGTATTTATAGATCAGAAATATTTTCTCCAAGTTTATAAGAGACAAGCATTTCAACCACTCAGCAGGTCCATTCTTGGATTAATAAATCTCTTCCAGGGGGTGCCTGCCTGGCTCAAATAGTAGAACATGCAACTCTTGAACTCAGGGCTGTGAGTTCAAGCCCATTTTGGATGCAGAGATTGCTTAAAAATAAAATATTTTAGGGGTGCCTGGGTGGCTCAGTTGGTTAAGCGACTGCCTTCGGCTCAGGTCATGATCCCGGAGACCCGGGATCGAGTCCCACATCGGGCTCCCTGCTCGGCAGGAAGCCTGCTTCTCCTTCTCTCAGTTCCCCTGCTTGTGTTCCCTCTCTGGCTGTGTTTCTCTCTGTCAATAAATAAAATATTTAAAAAAAAATAAAAATAAAAAAATAAAATATTTTAAGAAATAGAAAAATAAAACCTTAAAAATATTAATTAATTGATTACTAAAGCAAGCTAGCTATTAGCAAATATGCTGCTTCTGAGGACTGCCTTTGAATCTAGGATTCAGTTTGAAGAAATGTCTGACCCCAATCACTCTGGATCTCAAATTTCTCTTAAATGAAGGTAAAATGCTTTATCAACCTCACAAGTGGAAAGAGATTACAATGCTGTACAATATCCAAAGTACTTTTAGCAACTGTAAAGAGGGGCTGTAAGAATTATTAAATGAATAAACAAATAAAACAATATTCTCTAATACCTACACATACTTGTGAGTCACATTAAATTCACAAAAATCTTGTGAGATAAATGTTGTTCCCAAAAGAATGTGGAAACTCAGAGAAATTGAATATCATGTTTAAGGTAAACTTAGCACCAACAACAAAATTTACTTAAAATCTTTCTGAGTCTAAAATCTAGATTCAATCCAGCATGTAGTCTGCCGTCATCATTTTACAGTGTATCACATCTAGTAGTTTGAATAATCATATTTTCCCTGAGTATATAAATGAAAGTTTGCATTGTGTTTAAATGCAGAACTCTGAATGCCATGAGATTTCACTTTACTTAAATATGCAAGTATCTAAGTTATAACATTAGTTGGGTCAATATCCCTCACAACACATAAGTTTCAAGGTTCACTCTCAACAAAACGGCATCTATCGATAGGTAAGGTACGGGAATTTGGACTCACAAAATGGATGGTAGGCCTGACACAGCAACAAGGAAGCTGCTAGTCCACACAATTTCCCCAGGCTGGTGCCAGTACACATTCTGGAGAGATGCGATAACAGCACATTTTACATCTTGGTATGTTGAAACCAATAAATCTTAGTCCTTGCAGAAGCACAGTCCTGCTCTAGGGTGAAATTGCAGCCATTGATCTACAGTTCAGCTATGACTTCCCTTTCTGCCTTTTTTCTTGTCATGCAACCTCCACCGATTTAGATGTGGGTCACTGGGTAGCAACATGTAAAGCAAACCAAACGTGGGGGATGATAAGAGCAGTCAGTAAGTTAGCAGGTAGACATTTCTGCTTCTTAATAGAGGCTGAAATAGAGGGATTTGGGAGCAAATGCTTGTTATATCCCAGAACCCGCGGTGAGATGAGAATCATGTGGCTGTGGCCGCTAATTTAAAGCTGACCTCGAAACCACATTGATAGCAAGGATGACTGGATTGTGCCAACTCAGAGGATTAGAGCCATAGACCAATCGAATCTGACCCCTTCGTTTTATAGCTCAGGTAGCTCAAGTCCAGACAGGAGACACAGCCAGTATTCAAATCCAGAACTCTGGGCTCAGTTCACGGGTCTCTGTCCCAAGGTGCTGTTTTTGGCTCCCCACCTCCCTCTTAGCTGTGGCTTTGCACCAATAATGGTGGAAACTAACACTTTATAAATCATTTCTGTTTGCTGAGACAAAACATAGGAAAAACACATCTTCCTTCTCCCAAGAGACTGGGCACAAGATCTCACATAGATGCCATGGTTAATTGCAGTTAAAATGTAATGTCATCGGGAAGGTTTGCAGTAAATGGGAAGAGGGGAATGAAGAGTTAATAGGCTCTAAAGAAAACTTAATTTCTGATCCTCCTTGAAGGATGGGTTAGCTGGGGGCTTCCACAGCTCTTAGGATACATGTTACATAGTGATATTTCCAAAGCCTCCAGTTTCATTCTAACCAAAGCGTTTAGTAGTAGTGGGGGGGGGGGGGGTACTCCTGGGCTTCCCAGCTTGACATATTTCAGAGAAGATAGGTAAAGGTATAATTTAAATAATGAATACAAACAGGTTTCAGGGAGAAAATCAGCTCCACATTCACAAAAATTCTGATCATCCTACTGGACAAGTGTCTGCCCACCGTCCTTGGACACTTGGGACCAGGGTGTTGGGCTATACTGGAGGGTTTGCTCTGACCACGTATCCTAGCTCAGGCATCAGCACCATGGCAGCGGTGCCAAAGGCAAGACAGGAGATGATTTTTACTGACACCAAGCAGTTAATAATCCCAACCTCAATTGCAAAACAAAGGAAGTTTATTTTGAGCTCTCCCACATTTTCCAGATTCTTCTTCTTTCCTTTGGAATGCCCTGTCTCTTATCACCCAAGCACCCGGAGCCCTCAGGCTTCCACCATCCTGGCCAGAAGTAGTCTACCTTCTATCCAGTTCTATCTCTTCTAGATCTACCCTACCAGAAGTGCACCAAAACCCTCTTTCTTCTCCTTGCTGTGGAGAAAATCTCAAATAAGATATTTGATTAAAATAATTTATAACAGGCTGATCACTGAGAAAGACTATCCCTTTGCTCCTCCTACTCTCAAAGATCTGCATTTTAAAACATCTGTTGATTTATCCTAAAGGAATCTCTCAAAAGGTGGAAAAAGTGTTTTTGTGCTGAGAACCCAGATTTCTTTGGACACTCCTACCTTCTCCCAACACGTGTTCTGATGGGGAAAATACACTAGCAGTGAATTTCCATTTCTCCTCTCCTAGAACATCCTGTTTCTTTTATTCCACTCACCTGAACTTTCTTTATTTTTAAAGAGTTATACAAGAAATTTAACCAGGTATTTCTGATCCTATTGGAAGGATGGAATGAGCTATCCTAGTTAACCTTTTCTGAGTCTGAATTTTATGCTGAACACAAATCTTTTATTATTTACTCTTGCCCTCAACTCTCTGAGGGATATTCTATCACGATCTTCATTTTAGAGAAAACAGATACAGAACTATTAAGTAACTTGTTCAAGGTCATGGTAAGAAGCAGACTTGAGTGAAACCCAAATCCTTTGGATTCCAGAGCCCATGTTCTCAACCACTGCACCATCATGGGAAACATACTAATTCCCAGTCAGATGACCCAAATTTCAGTCATAGCTCTACTACTAAGAAATGGTAATCACCAATTTCCTAAACTTTTCTAAAATTCCTTCCTAATCTGTAAAAGGGCTAATAACAAACTTATCATGCTAGGTTAACATGAGACTTAAATGTGAAAAGTGATTTACAAAATGGCACCAAAATATGGTGCCTATTCATCATCTTCTTCTTCTTTCAATCACCTCTCGCCAAAGGAATTATTTCTATTTTTATGTGAATTCTACAAAAGATGAATTTGGAACATCGATGGTAGTATCCTGAGACTCTCTCTGTCTTATTCTTCACTCAAGCTCTTCACTCAACAAATACTGGTTAAATAAAGAAATGACTGATTCTTGCTTGGAAAACAAAAGAGGGGCATGGCAGGTGAAGAGAGAAGGTTTTCTTAATTGAGAAATTGTCACTGATATAAGGAAGCACTACTGACTTTTATCAAGCCCTATGCTGCTAAGTAGTAATAAGATGTACTCTGATATCACATTAAAATGAATGAGATCTTATGTTAGTTTTTAATGAATCAACAAGGTTTTCAAGGTTTGACTTGTAGCCTTACTTTGACCTGTGTTCAGCCCCATTTAGGCTTGCTAAAGCTACCTTAATCCTACTTGAACTTCTGTACCCCATTTCCCAATGATTTGTAAGTCTTTAAAAACATGGCTGTATGGAGACTGTGTTTATTTAGTCCAGTTCCTTTCCCCACCCCCACTTCCATTTGCTATTTTCAGCTTTCACCCTCCCTTCTTGTACCTGGCATGTTTCCCAAGAAGTGCTTCAGTTGCAAAGAAGGAAAATACTGACAGTGCATAATTTAAATGAGAGAGATGTGCCATGCCACATTTTCATTAAAATTACAGAAAAATCCAAGCTGTGTGGAGTTTAAGGGAGATCAGAATAGAGTCCAAAGTGCTATCATTACATTTTGTAGTGTTTTTTTAGCTCAATAAAGCAGCTGTCCTATATTTGCAAAATAGCTTAGAAATTGTTGGTCGTGGAAAAGGGAAGATGCACACTGAGTTGTTTTTTTTCTTTCTTTCTTCATTTCAGTTTAGAGTTCTCTACTAGTTACCAGAATTAGAAAAAAAAAAAAAAATCCAAGTGCACAATTCTTACCATCTCTGTTAGCATCTAAAAATGAAACCAAGAATATGTTGAAAACAGTTTGTAAATGTGGATTGGGACAGAGCCTTGCTAACAGATTAATAAATTCTTACTCCCAAATCAAATAGTCCTCTGGTCAATAAGCTTAATAAGACACCGACACTTATTTATAATGATGGTTCAGGAAGCAAAATCTTCTATGAACTTATACGAAGCAACCAAATAAGGATGTGATCTAAAAGACCTGAAGTAGAGTGCCTGGCTGGCTCAGTGGGTTAAAGCCTCTGCCTTCGGCTCAGGTCATGATCCCAGGGTCCTGGGATTGAGGCCCGCTTCCTCCTCTCTCTCTGCCTACTTGTGATCTCTCTCTCTGTCAAATAAATAAATAAAATCTTAAAAAAAAAAAAGACCTGAAGTAAATGTGGAGAATAAAGAATAGTGAAACAATACTTATTTCCTCCATCATGGTGAAGTTCCCCCACTCTTGGACTCAATCATCCTTTAGAACTGAAGGCTCATTATATTAGGCATCAGTTTGTCATATTTTGGCATTAGTTCAAATAACAGAATGCTCCTGTTACCAACCAGGAGATTTTCATCTCAATACTTAATAACTTTCCTGTACATGACTAATGCCCGGTTTGTCATACTATCTTAGGATCTAGACCCAAAGATCAAAGATACCAAATAAAAAAAAAAATTCTCTGAGCTATTTGGGAATCCAACAAAAAATGCAAGACTGCTTAGGACTGTGAGAGAAAATAAACTTACAAGCTAACTCATTGCACGGGTTCTGCAATAAACTACATATCTATGGTTTCCTAACTGAAAATATATAATTATGAGAGGTTGGGCATGATGTCCTTATACATATAAACCCATCTTCAGCTTTAATAAGTGGGATTGCCACTCTAACATACATCTATAACTTCCATTCTGCCAAATCACCCACTATGTCCTATGTTTCAATATTTTATCGTTTAATGTTATATTAACTATACAAATAGCACATGAACACATTACTGTGAAAAGAGCAAGCAACATGGAAGGAGAAATTTATCAGTCAAGTGGTTCCTTAAATGCTATAGTATTTAAATTTTGCCATTTTTCAATCTTTGAAGTCTCTTTAATCATAGTTTTTTTTCAGCTGTTGCTCACTTTTTTTATTATTGTAATTAGTTGAATAAAAGAAATAATGTAATTATTTGTCCTAAATAGATATACCCCAATTTGGATTTTATTGATTGCATTCCTGGTATTATCCAATACATTCCTCTGTTCTCTGTAATTTCTATAAATCGGTAGTTGATCTAGAGTCTTATTCAGATTCAATGTCATGCCAAAAATATCTATAATATGTGTATATATATAAATATATGTATTACTCATTCAAAATTCTAAATATAGATTATGGCGTATTCTTCATCAAGACATTGTCTTTCTTAGGGACCTGAGTGGCTCTTGGTTGGTTGGGCTTCTGATCCTTGGTCTTAGCTCAGGTCTTGATGAGTTCAGGACCCATGTTGGGCTCCTCGTGGAACCTATTAAATTAAAAAAAAGTACCTTGTCTTTCTTGCAACTTATTTTTTTACTTAATATGTCTTGCAGATTCTTACCCCCTCGATACATGTTGGTTTACCTTCAGTTTTTATTCCATAAAACAATTTATCATAATTTGTATTACCTTCTTCTTCCCGATAGACCTTATATTATTTTCACTTTTATCCACAATGCTACATTGAATATCATTATGTACACACCTCTGTGCACATAAATGAGAGTTTTATAGGGCAATGAGGTCTTTAGTCTTTTTTTTCTGTGTGCACTAAGAGACTCTGAAAAGGAAAATTTTCATTCATAGGAGAAGGAATAGTTTTGTTCATTTGTTCTTTTTGTTCAGTGTAAATGCATTCAGGTTTCTTCCCAACACTGGAAAGGGGTCGAAGATATTGCAGTGGTCTCTAAAATGGGGTATATGCCTATCAGAAGGTACTCAAAAACATCCATTGGGGCATAAGAAATATATTGGAATTTCTACTATTTTCAACATGCATCTTTTATGACGCACAATAGTATATACAAAGAACTTATCAATAAATATATATAAATTATATGTGTGTAATATATATACAGATGTACATATATGTATACATTATGTATGTATGTATTTATGTATGTATAAAGCAAGTATGTGCTCAAGATATTTAATTGAAAAGGATGTCTTGAGGAAAAAAGTTAAGATAAACAGTTGTATGTTTATCATATGGAGCTGAGTTCCTGCAAAGCTGACTGCCTTCTATGTTTCTCCACCTAAACGATCTGTCATCACCTCAAACTGTGAAAAAAAGCAATCATCATTTTCCTCCCACTAGGTCCAATTTCTCCCTCTGATATGTTTCTTTTTTTTTTTTTAAGATTTTATTTATTTATTTGACAGAGAGAGAGAGAGAGAGAGATCACAAGTAGGCAGAGGAGGCAGAGAGAGCAGAGGAAAAAGGCTCCCTACTGGCAGAGAGCCCATACAGGCCTCGATCCCAGGACCCTGAGATCATGACCTGAGCTGAAGCAGAGGCTTTAACCCACTGAGCCACCCAGGCGCCCAGATCTGTTTCTATTAATGACATCAGTCACTGCTCCCTGTCACCCAGCCTGGAAACCTCGAGTCACCTTTTCTTGGCTGAGCTTACCTCTTTGGCTGCAATAGTTTTTACAACTGTGTTTCATCCTTCCTTTTCCACTGCCCGCACCTTTTTCGGGCCCACTTAAGGACTATGGCAATAAAGGTCTAATTGGTCTACACTCATTCTCTTTTGTTTTAAGCTAATATATCCTAAAAGGTTTATTTTCTGAATCATGTTTCTGATCACATCACAAGCTTGTTGCAACTCTGTATATAATTAAAAATCATGGGCGCCTGGGTGGCTCAGAACCCCCCCACGTCGGGTTCTCTGTGCAATGAGGAGCGCGCTTCCTCCTCTCTCTCTCTCTGCCTGCCTCTCTGCCTACTTGTGATCTCTCTCTGTGTCTCTGTCAAAATAAATAAAAAATCTTAAAAAAAAAAATTGCCAACTGGAAAACGTCAAAACAATCCCTAAGTATGGCATTCAAGAGCCTTCCTATGCCCTGGCTTCAAACACCCTCTCTCCTTTTCTATGCTACAATTTATTTAATTGAACCCTTACTCTGTGCCTGACACTCTGTTAGTGTAGGAGAAGAAGAATACTCCTCAATCCTTTTAGGGTCTCTGGCTGGATCTGAAAATTAAACTGACAGAAACAGATTAACAGGAGAACAGTGCATCATTTATTTAATATAAGTTTTGCACAACATGGGAAACTTCGTAAGGAAATAAAGACCCAGAGAAACAGACCTGAGTACATTTATGCTAGTTTTGATGACTAGCTGACAGTAGCGTACAAATATGGTAGTTTAAGGAGAATGAAGTAAACTGTAATAAACTGGGGGAAATTTAGCAAGGCCTAATTGCCGGGTTCTTCTTGGAATTTCTTTGCCTTATGAGATAAGAATGCAGCTTCCCTCTGGGCAAAGGGAGGGCCCCTCTCCCATGAGGGTTTTATGACCTGTTTCAGGAGAAAAGGGGAGAGAGGGAGAACTCTGACTTTCCTGCTTTGCAATTTTTCTCAAGCTCCTTCAGCTTAATATATTCAATTTGGCCCCATCCCTGGGCCTAGTATAGATGTTGTCTTATCTAATTCTTGCCATACTATGCGAGGTAAATGGCCAAAGTTCTAATAATGAGGAGGATTCCAGAACCAGAATGCCTGGATTCCAATCCTTATCTTATCAACTGTGTGACCAAAGCAAACTTGCTAGACAAGTTTGTTAATCTCTCCTGCCTCAGTCTCCTCACCTGCAAAATATGGCAGTGATTGCATTCACCTGGGAGGATTGTTGTGAAGACTAAATGTTAAACACCTTTAAAATGTTCAGACCCATGCCAACGGTGCTCAATGAAGGTTACTCTGTCCATTTACTACTACCATTACTGTTGCTATTAATATGAATATCTCCATTTTCCAGAAGAGGACACGAGGCTCCTGGAGGCTAGGTCAATTGCCCCTACTCACACAACTACCGGTTTGTCAGAACAGGAACTCTAAGCTACACCTGTCTAGCTCCACGGCCCATGTCTTCACACAATGTTTCACCGCCCCCGGTTTCCACACCCATCTCTCCTACTTCCTGCACATCTGCGCTCATGGCCCCAGTTGAGTCAGCTTATTCACACGTCTCAAAGACGCTTTGTACTTTTTCCTTCCCTTTTCCTTCTTTTCATGTATTGTCTTTCCTCCCAATATGTTTCTGTTGAAATGCATTTCATTCCTGTCCTTCCTGTTCAGTGGTGATCTCAGCCTCTTAAAATCCTGTCCATTCCTGTGAAAGGCCACCTTCCCTCTGATAACCATCACTGACCCTCTTCTGCCCTTTTCCATGAAACAAGCCACTGTATGATCTCTGTCTCTGTCTGAATGGACCTATATGCTCTGGTTGTTATCATATCCATGCCTTTTAGTACAGATACTTGTGTACCTACAACAGAAGCCTGGATTTTATGTTCGAAAATCCCCCAGAGAGCGTTTTGCCTGATGATGGTTTTCAGGGTCCCAGGGTTCAAAGGAGGTTCACAGGAGGATGATCCAGGATGGCCGAAGGTGGCTGGGAAAGCCTGAGTGGGTGGCCGTGTGTGACCTTACACACACCCACAGCCCTTCACACAGAGTGTCCCCTTTCTATCTGTTTCACAGATTGAGGTAAATGTCTAAACACCACCTATAATAAGTTATTGTCTTCTCTCTCCCACTGCATCGCCAACACTTTGTGGGAGGAGAGAGTTTTACGGAGCGTGTGTCTCCAGCAGCAACCAGCTCAGGGACGCGACAGACTGCTTATTCAAAGCAGGTCCGCAGAAGGAAGACACTCTGTGCTCAGCACTTTGGCGTAGCCTGCCTCAAATATCTCAAATATTTAATCTCTGGACAGTCGTGCAATGTAGGTCTTCTCTCCATTTAAAAAATATGTAAATGGAGACTAGCCTCACCACGGTTAAGAAATCTGCCCAAGTTCACATGGCTAGTGAGTGATAGAGGAGATTTCAAATCAAGATCTGTCTGGCTCAGATTCTGAATTTGGATGCACCAAGATTCAAATCCCTGTCTCTAGCTAGCTGTGATCTTGACAAGGTATTTGATGTTCCTGAATCTCACCTTTACAACAGGCATAACCATACCTCTGAATACTGATTCTAGGATTAGATTCTGTATGCCAGATGTCTGGCTTTCAACCAAAGTTGGCTAATGTTATTTCACTATACCATCTACTGTAATGTTTTCTGGGAAAACACTAGGTATCTTAGTCTCTGAATCTTCTTTAGCAATAGGTACTAAAGAGCAGCATTCTGAGACAGTTTGCCATGTACCCTATGTAATTTTAAAATTTTTAGAGAGTCATGCCGTATCTATCAGGGACAGGGAGCAATTCAAGACTCCAATATGAACCAGCGATACAGCAAGTTCTGTTTTAAGACACAGCTAGAGGTCTAGTGAATCTGGTCTGCTAACGGAATTCCCTCATTCATATTCCAAGAAAAGTAGCACTTCTGCTCTTTTCCTACGAAGCACGGAGGTATCCAAATCTCAATTCTCTTGCCAGAAGGAGCAGTCAATTGTGAGAAATGAGTGTGTGCGTGTGTGTTTGTGTGTGACCTTAGTGCATGTGTGTCCTTATTTCACTATTATGAGGATGAGTAAGTTACTTATAAAGCATAAAAATAGAAAGAACGGCTAGATAACAGCCCCCTCTCTACCTGGAAGAATGTTCTTGGTAGGTTCATAGAGTTTTAACACATATTACATAGCACATTAATTAACGTTTAATCATATCATTGTTTATTTATATATGTAAACATTGGGTTTTTCTAATATAGTCAACACACAATATTACCTTAATTAAACATTGTTTATTTTTAAATGTTTGCTTTTTTTTTTATTGAAATTCAATGAATTAACATATAATGGATTATTAGTTTCAGAGGTAGAGTTCAGTGATTCATCAGATTCATATAATGCCCAGTGTTCATTACATCATGTGCCCTCCTTATAAATGTTTGCTTTTAATATTGTTTTAGTAAATGCTTATTAGTTACAATTTTGAGAAGACAGTGAGGAGCATTTTTTGTACCTGTCCCAAAAAGAGCATGCAATGGGAATGAAAGAAGTAAACCTTGAATGAGAAGAATTTAAACCTTGCAGAAGAATTTAGTATATAAAGTTTCTTTCCTGTCTAAGTCTTCCACTCTAGAATCTGGATTCTCCACCTATCTCAGAATCCAGTAAAAATAATGGGTTCCTTTTATCAGCCTTCCCAGAGAATGTGTTCATTTAAGAACTGATTGAATGGCAATAAGAAAGGAAATTTAAAATTAAAAATTAAAAAAAAAAATGGCTCAGTCAGTTAGGTGTCTCTTGGTTTCAGCTCAGGTCATGAGCTCAGGGTCATGGGATCCACTCCTACAGTGGATCCCTGTTCAGCACAGAGTCTGCTTGTTCCTCTCCCTCTGGTCCTCCTCCTGTTCATGCTCTCTCATTCTCTCTCAAATAAGTAAACAAATAAAATCTTTAAAAAATAATAAATAAAAATAAAAATGGATTGACCACAGGATGAGCAGCATCTATGACCCTAGAACATTGCCACGTATGGAAGAGCTCTTAATAAGTACAATTTCCTATTGCTGAATGACTAACAGATGGCTGTTACATGTCACTGTTAGCTTCTTCATCATGTTTTCTTTTAGTGCATCCACCTGGTTTACCACATTGTAACAGATGTTCCTATAACTGGGGCTCCTGCGTGGCTCAACTGGTTAAGCGCCCAACTCCAGATTTTAGCTCAGGTCATGATCTCAGGGTCCTGGGATCAGGCCCATATAAGGCCCTCCCCTTAAGGTGAAGTCTGCTTCTCCTCCTCTTCCTCTGCCCCTTCCCTTGATGCTACATGTGTGTGATGAGCTCTCACTCTCTCTCTCAAATAAACAAGTCTTTGTAAAAAAAAAAAAAAAAAAGCTACTATAACTAAATTTAACAGAATGTATCAAAAAAATATCTCTAAATTACTTTCTTTTTCTGGCATTAATTTAGGTAGTGAGCCATGAATCAATGTTTATCAGAAAAACAGAATTTCACATACAATGAAAATGTGCTTTTGTGTGTGGGAAAGCACATTTTTGCAAAGAAAACCATTATTTCAATATACAAATATTTTCAGAATCTATCACCTCGCAAACGCCTAATGTGATCAATACAAATGATTTTCAGATTGATTTTTGCCATTTGACAGTCTATTATCTATATCACATGCCATGTTTTCTTCCTACCAAGCAGAGTCCAGTAATGAATTGGATGTAATCTCAGAATTTGAATTTTAGTTTCCTTCATTCAGTATGCCTATTTTGGAACTGTGGTCTAAAGGGGACATACAACAAAGGGACATTTCTTAAATTGACACTTGTTTGATGGGTTCAATTTTTTTTAGGCCTCTGCAAAGTACAAAAGTGCCATGTTTTGTGTACCAGATCTGCCATCAGCTGCTTGTTTTCCAAACTGTTAATAGGTTGTACTGAGTTATCTGCACTCTCTTTGTGACCCAAGAGAACTCACTGAGCTTGGAGGTACAGTCTGTGACTCTGGGGCAGTTTCTCTCTGTGTAAAGCTAATAAAACTTGCATCCTTACCCTTATTAGTGCTGTCCTCTCACCAACTGAGCTAACACCTCTAAAAGCAAATAGATGATTTGCACAGTGCCATATTCACATCCAATTTCCAAGCCAGCTCTTCCTGTGTCACAGTGGAGAGGTACCCTACAGTGAAAATTTATAGAACTTGTAGTAGTTTTTATAAGCTTCCTTTTATAAGCTTCCCCTTTCCAGGTTTTGTGGAAAGGGGATTGTTGAAAAAAGTCAAACATAAAATTCAAAAGAAAAGAGAACCTGGCAAAAACCTAACAGAGAGTATTAATATTCAAATAGAGATGTCTTATTCTGTCTTCCTATGTTTGTCACCAACGTGAATATATTTGGTAAAAAAAAAAAAAGATATATATATGTATATTTATCGAGTATCCACTTCGGAAGAGACATTGTAATTTAATGACAGATAAAGCATAGTTGGGTCTTGCGAAACATACAGTCTAGTTGGGAACATAAATAAACAATAACAATTAAGTGCTATAAGGGAATTCAGGGGGAAGTTACATGATTCTGGAAAAGCTTTCTGAAAGTGTTTACAAATCAGGGCTGAAAATCAGAAAGACCCACTTCTCTTCCATTTTTTAAAAATGTATTTCTCTGTCCTCTTTTAAACACTACATTTAATTCTGTGTTCTAAGGCTCTTTACTTCGGTTTTGCCTTCTTTATTGTTACAAAGCTCTTGAAAGTAAAATATTTGAACTTAAACCTTTAAGGGGTTTTTTAAGTATTTCCAGTAGCCCTCCCTAGGAAATTAACAACTGAGGTTATTATATTTGTAGCAATGAGAAAATTAAAAGCACAGTAAAGGTAGGTCCTACTTGGTGCTTGTTTTAAAGGCAGAACAATATTGTGGGATCTTTGACTCCTAGTCTAATGGTCTCTCCATTGAGCTTCAAGCTTTCTTCGTCTTGCCTATTAATCATTGTAAGTTTTTGGTTGCCCAGGAAATTGTATTACTATAAGAGTTTTAGATGATAAAAACTTTCAAAGAAATGAAAATGAAGAATCCTGACCTGGTCTTTGAGAAAAGTATGTAAATATATGTCATGTAAACCAGAGAAGATACAGAGGAGCAAGATGTTTTGAGACAATGACATGATTTTCAAAGACAGGCTAATCAATTATGTGGTCCAAACTTTAAAAGCCTTACCTAAAATTAAAAAATTAAAAAAATTAAAATAAAAACCTTACCTTACACAGATTGTATACAACTAACTTCACCAATCTGTCCTAACTAATTTTAAATTGTCTGATTATAGCTAATTACTCAGAGGCTGATCATACATCCCAGTTTGCCTAGGATAGTCCCAGTTTATACCAATTGTCATAATTGAAAATAGCACTCCCTTTCACTTGAGAAGCACAGAATTTCAAAAATAAATCATATGATCACCATAGTTCTTCACCATCTTCTGTTTAAATGGCTTGAAAACAATAGGACTATGCCTCCCTAACCCACTCCAACTCACCACTGCCTATCTTCGTATCATCTGTATATAATTTTGAATACTTTCCGGTAAGTATTACCTAATTTTGAGTGAGTATAGGAGAAAAAAGAAGAAATGCAGTCTGCTTAAATGTTCTTCAAGTACTGGTAGCAAAATTACCTCTAAGTCGTTTGGTAATAGTACACTGGTTTAATTCTTTTAACTCATCACTGTATTTGCGTTGCTTCGTTAAGTCAGTCCTGATTGATTGCAAGAGGGTATGGGCAGGTGGTGAACATTTGGCCATTTGGCCTTGCTGTGAAATGTTCCATTTGTAGGGTGCAGACATTTGCTAACCATATTAATTTGTTAGAGTCAAATCTAGATGCATGGTAAAGGAAGAGGATATGTTCTTTCAGACTTGGCTCCTTATTCTCATAGTACTCCCTGTATGTGATTTATAGGTTTGGTGTTTTGTTTTGTTTTTTTTTTTGAGTATGGCAAATAGTTAAACTTAAATATTACTACGGTTTTGATTTTTGAAGGGGGAAGGAAGGATATCCATCTTAGGATTTAGGTAATCATATGTTCACAAAGCTAAAACAATCGTTGGTAAATTGTATATCTTGCTGCCCTAAAACATGACCATAGATTATAAAATATCTCAGTTGTCAGAGGAAAATATTTATCTAAAGAAGTTTTTTTTTCTTTTACTTAGCATTCTATTTTGGATTTATATTTCTAAATTGCCCATATCTAGGAAATGTTTATATTTTCAGTGCCCAGCTTAATACCTTATAACTAATACTCAAAGAAATATTTATCAAGTGTACAAATGAAAGGATTCTTCACATTTTAACAGATACCTCAGGTTTCTAATATATATTGTATATATAGTGCAGTGTATATAATATATATTACATATATAAAATATTATATATAATGCAGTAAGGTAAACTATCTCCTAGATTTAAAATAGAAATATTTTCTTATATTTTCATAATTCAAGGCTATGTTAAGATCTGCATGTATATGTTCATTCCTCTCATAAAAGCAGTAAAAAAATTTCAAGCAGAAAAACCTATAATTCCCTTCTGGTTCCACTATAGGAATGCTGATGTGCTTTCTTCTGAAATAATCAGTTCCTTTAAACAACAACAACAACATGTAGTGATTAGAGTATGCATTCCACAAATGATACCAAAGCTTTTTGTGAATCAAATTCTTTCAATTCTCAAGAGTTTCCCTAACCAAGCATAGATTCAAGAAATTTCTCAGTGATTGCCTTGTTCACTAGAGAATGATTGAAAAAGAACATATATTAAGCCTCCAAATTCTGACAAGCTTTCCATGGGCACAAGTAATTGAGATGATTTAAGAAACCACTTGCACTGGGGACTCTGGGTGGGCTACATGCTCTGTGTGGAATCTGCTTGTCCCTCTCCATCTGCCCCTCTACCCTCCTCCACTCATTCATACTCTCTTTAGAATAAATAAATAAACAAACAAACAAATAAATAAATAAAATATATTAAAAAAGAAACTACTTTCATTTTAGTCCATGAATGAGAATATCGCATCATCATTTTCTTCTCTCTGTCCCTCTATAGTCCTAGGGTATTGAAAAATATTTTGTCTTTGCTTATTATATTTATCTGGGTAGAACTTTAGTCTGAAACAAATTTGATATATGTGATGTTCAAGCCACGTTCATTTATTTTATATGTATTTATTGAATCATTATGTTGTAGTAGGTACTGAAGTTGATGTGAGAATACAATAAAAAAATGAATCTGACATTGGCCCTCCCATAAGTATATTATAGTCAGAGAGTGGAGGAATGTCAATAAATAATTGAAATAAATACTGTGGCTCAGACAATAAGAAAAAGTTGATCAAGGCACAGTGATGACACAGAATAAAGTGATTTAGAGTGAACTCTGTGTGAATTTTTAAAATAAATTTTCAGAGATAGATGTGTAAGCTGACTCTAAGAATTAGTGAGTGAGCCAAGTAAACACAGCTCATGAAACCATTCCAGGTAGTGGACATGCAAAAGTACATTACAGGAAGACCCTAAGTATCTGGAAATCACAGAAGTATCCTAGTATAAGTAGTATTTTCCTGTAAAACTTTGTATCTTATATGCTTTCTATGCAAATGATAAAATATTTGGTTCTTTTTGACCATTCTCTTAAAATAGTATCTAAACTGAGAAGCACTTCATTTCTTAGCAGTGTAGGCAATAAATTCTCATGAAGGAATTACTAATCCCAACTCCAATTTTAAAATGTCTTCTTTCTTTCTTTCTTTTTTAGATTTTATGTATTTATTTATTGGACAGAGGGAGAGACACAGTGAGAGAGGGAACACAAGCAGTGGGAATGAGAGAGGGAGAAGCAGGCTTCCCGCTGATCAGGGATCCTGATGTGGGGCTTGATCCCAAGACCCTGGGATCATGACTTGAGCCGAAGGCAGCCATTTAACAGCTGAGCCACCCAGGCGCCCCTAAAATGTCATTTTTCATACAATTATGTTTGTCCACAAAGTGAGCAGCCAGAGTTGATACTGGGTCTTCCACCCTTTTGAGTCTTAGTCTACAAGATGGAGGTTGATATTCCTTTGAGAAACATGTTACATAAATATCATATTGTCTCCACATAGGAACTTCTAGATGTTATAAATCGTCAACCTCTGAATGAGCTCTCATATCTAGAAACCCCCAGTATTAAGCGCAGGTACCCCTCTACAAGGAGATGTTTAAAGTTCCTTCCATTTCTAGAACACCATGACTAATGTCTTAGGATCCTGTGGAGGGTCTAATTTACACCAATAACCTCCAAGGTATCCCATGATACTCTGCGGGTTCAAAGTAACCCTCCTTACCACACCTTATGAAGTCAGCTGAACTAAAGGAGAGAATTTCTGTAAATAATGACCTCGCCTGTTAGCTCATGGATTTCTTTCTAATCAAAAAACAGTTTCCTGCCTGAAGCTGAATGGTCGGGCCAAGTCAGACAGGGCTGTAGAAAATCCCTAAATAGACAAAGAAGCAAGCCCAACCTAGGAAAGCTACTGCCCGACCAAAATATAATGTGTCTTTTTAAATCAATTTTGAAATCAGGCTCTCAAGAAAAGGAAATGTTCCTGCATGTCACACCATCTGCTAAAGTGCATTTATTTCCAGCAGAAACAATAGGACAACTCCATGTGGCACTTAACTTACGGAAAAAGGCCGAATTGCTATTAAAAAAAAAAAATTGCAATACCATAAATAGACATTGTAAAGGTTTGTCAAGTCCAATGAAGTGGTTTCTGTGGACTCTGCACTTTTCCACACTCCCTGCATCTCCTCACTACTATAATAAGTAAATAAGTAAATAAACAAAGCTACTAAAATGAGGGAGCCTGAATATAACCTTTTCAGCAAGAGATAAAAACATATTGATTGGTGACTGCTGAAGGACATCATTAAACTCTCAGTGTTTGATTTCATTTCTTCTTCTCTTATTTTATTTATTTGTTTATTTATTTATTTATTTGTTTGTTTATTTATTTATTTATTATTTGCTCCCCCGCAGGCATCTCTGTACTGACTGACCCTGCTAGTTCAACTATTAAAGAATTTTCCTCTCCAAGGAGACCTGATGTAAACATGATAATCTGGTTGGCGGCTCCTATGATGGTCCATGAATAAAACATATGACAACCCAGTTGGAGTTCAAGCAGTTCACTATTTGTTACCAAAGAGAATGTTTGGAAGCTCATGGAAAGCTTCACCGTGCTTAATCCCAGAGGCAAGGAATCCCGTTCTTGGTTCAGACTGAGCCACAAGAATTGTGACTTAAATATTGGCCTTATGGTCAACCACCCTAGGATATCTTACTAAACAGACCAAATGCCAGAGATTGGATTTGAATGTGCCTCTAATTGTGGCAGGAAGCAGGGCACGTATTGCATGGAGTACTGGGTGTGGGGCATAAACAATGAGTCTTGGAACACTGAAAAAAATAAAATAAATTTTAAAAAAATAAAAAATAAAGAAATCTTTTTTAAAAAAAGAAAGGAAAAAAAGAAAGCAAGTCTCTGCTTTCAGAATGCATATGCTGTATCCGTGACAACAAAAGAAAATGTTGACGAGGTGAGATTTGGAAAGAGATGTCTGAAAACCAAAGTGAAAGAGCTAGAAAGCAGCTCTATTATATTTAAGAGTGCACACACTGAAATCAGAATGCAAAGATACCTACATGGGTCTTTATAACATTACAAAGAAGTGATTGGATACTTTTTGCCCTTGATTGCCTGTACAACTATAAAAAGAAAGGGTTGTGCTGTAATCACCGCACTAGCAAATCAAAGAGGCAAAACCTGTCCCTGCTTGGGTGGATGCTGTTGGGTGGATAAAATCAGAGAGGAATTATTTAATGTGACCTTTCCCACACAACAAGAGAACAATTGTTGTTATAATTCAGGTTTGTTTTTAAAGCACAGTCATTAAAAAACTGCTTATAACACATTTTTTTCCTGGAAATCTCTCCCTTTGTGCATTGTCTCTGGCCATTAATTCTCTAATTATGTTCCTGCATATATTTAATTTTTGATCTCCTGTAGAAGGAATCATAAAGTGAACATTTTATATAAAGACAGTTTTATACCGCAATGTAACAGCTGCTATTGGCAAAACAACTTTCCTGGGCCTGTCTTTTGTCTATCAACAAGTTCTCCTTATCGTCTCTGACATACTTTGTACTTTTTTACATGGTTGTCATTATTCTTTACTTCAAGAAAAAAATTAAATGCAATTCTGGATATTAACATTTAGTAATTTAAAATATACTTTTGCATTCATAGTATACTTTAAAGTTAAGTGTGATTTTGAGGGTATATATATGATGTGTATACTTTTGGTAAAATTCAGCATTCTATAAAGAGCACTGCCAACATACAGGGGCATAATGAATATAAAATTATAAATTAATGTCCAGGACACATCTACTTTTAAAGTATTATAAATAATAAAATTTGCATCTACTGCATATGTATAAGATCTATTCTGTATTATTTATGCACCCCAATGTAATATTTAAGTCACTTAATTTAAATATACTGTCTAAGTCTCATTAAATCATTATCGGAAAAAAGTTGGATTTTAAAGCTTTTTGAAATCATAATGAAATCTCTTTCCAATAATTCTTCGAAAAAATCAACATCTAAATACTCTTTTATGATATTCAGTGAGAAGGAGCACCTGGCTGGCTCAGTAGGTTGAGCAACTGACTCTATTTGGGCTCAGGTCATGATCTCCGGGTCCTGGGATCAAGCCCTGCCTGGAGCCCCAAGTGGAGCTCCACATTCAGTACAGAGTCTGCTTGTCCTTCTCCCTCTCGCTCTGCTCCTCTCTCCACCTCATGCTATCTCTCAAATAAATAAATAAAATGTATAAATAATAATAAATAAAAACAATAATAATATTCGGTGAGAAAATTGTAGTAGTGCCTAATTCATCGGCTTCACCCTGGAATATGATGTACCACACAAACAAATTTTTCTAACAGTTACAGTTTAGCCCCTCCTTTTTATATGAAAATCAAGTGAGATAAAATATAGAAACGTGCTCTATAAACTTTAAAATGCATATTAACAGATATTATTACTTTTATTATGCTACAAATTTGCTTTCAGATCATTTATTTCTAAAAAAACTTTCCAAAATTTTTACTTTCCTGCCTTCTTAAGCAACATACATGGATACAATTTTCCCCATATTTTCTACTGGAGATGTATAATTATCACAGTAATTGTGGGATTACGACATTTTACAAAGGTACCCTCTGCAATATCTTGCCCCTGATAATGGCTACACATTGATATATTGCTTTTGTTGTTGTTGTTGTGATGTTCTTTTAGTTCTTCTATCTGTATTGTTCTGTACTTTTATTCTATGAAGCTGTCCGTCAGTTGGCTATTTTCACCCCCTCTTTGTTTTCCTCTCTTCTTTTACTTTCTAGTTTACTACTTGGGTCTGTTGTGGTTTAGGAAAATCGATAAACAATCCCCTTGGTTGCGTCTAAATAGCAAATTGGTCTGGGTGAGGGTCCAGTAGGTTCCTCTAAATTTTGAAGAATGTATTTTGTTATACGAGTCTTTGGAATTTATATTCAAGCTACTGAGTGTAAACTTACCGATCAAGTATATATTGAGTGGCTTGTGTGTTTCAGGTACATAATTAAACAGATGTAGTCCTTGTCTTCAGGAGGCTTCCAGTCTACTTGGAGAGACAAACATAAAACACATGATTAGCCAAATATTTAATTAGACTGGATAGGTGCTGTGGAGGAGAAATGCAGGGTGTTCTAAGCCATATTTACAAGAGGGCACCTAAGCTAGTCTAGGAAGGCTTCCCATTTCAACTGAGACCCCGAGGAGGGGTGGAATTAAGACTGCCAGATAAGGAAAATGAGTAGTGCTTAGAAAATGTTTATTTCCAGAATCTTCTAACTAGGTAAAATGGCTAATTTTAAAGACCTCTTATTAAACGGTTAACTTACTACATAATTTCTTTCAAGGAATTTAAAAAATTCCTTTGATGATTGGCTGTATCTCCACTTACTTTCATTTGCTTCTCCTTTTAGAATTTGGGAGATCTCTTCTCTAAATTCTCAGTGCATTTGCTATTTAACTGTGGAGTATGACTCTTCTGAACCAGCCACTTACACTGCCTTACCTTGAGGACAAATTTCCAATTCCAGACTGTCCTCAGCTCTCAGTCGGATTGTAGAACTCCCACTGACGGCAGTGGGAGCTCTGCCTGTATATCTAGGAAAGGACACTGCCCTCTGTGTCACTGTCAGCCTCCTCTGGCACAGAGCCTGGAAGCCCGAGCATACACGTGAGTCTCTAAGGAAACGTTGCTCTCGGCGGTGCCTCGCTAGCAGGAGTGTGAATGGAAGCAGAGAAAATAGATGAAAAGGAAGGGCATGGCATCAGGACTAGCACCCGTGATCCTGCCAACCAGGGCAGTAGAAGGAGGGGTGGAAGGAATTGCAAGCATTTTTTTTTTTAAACTAGACACTCTATTTCATAAAATCGTCAACTTACAGTCACAGACTGATTTTTAATAATTACCATACTTCCTAACATACACAAGGTTTGGGCAAGAGTACAAATGGAGGCCTGAGCTGGGAGCAGCCCCACCCCCTCCCACCACCCTCCCCCGTTCAGGACTGCAAGGGCCCTACCAAGTGTGTGTCCAGCCTTTGTCTCCTACCTGCCCCAAACCCCGACAGCCACACCGTTAGGAGGACTTGACTCAGGGAAGAAGACCAAATTGGCCCCGAGAGCGGGCTTCAGGTTGTTAGGACAGGGAATTTCTGGAAACCCTTGCTCTTAAGCACTCACTAAAGTGTACTGCCCTTCAATAATGGGGAAATTCGTAACGGTTTGAAACTGAAGGTGCATGGGTTTTAAGGATGAGAGGGCTGTGCAACTTTTTAAAAGCTGCTTTTAAGTCAGTGCTTCTCAAACTTAATGTGCATGAGAATAATCCACATATCTTGTAAAAATGGAGATTCTGAGTCAGTAAATCTGGGGCGGGGCTCCAGATTCTGCATTTCTAATAAGCTCCTACATCATATCTGTCTATAGCCTACACTATGGGTAGCAAGGTCTATGAGAATATTAGTGTTTCAATTGTGTATGGGTGTGTTTGTGTGTGCACATGTTGTTACTTTTGGATAGGAAGTTTTAATACCGAGTGTAAAAAGAAAAATCACATGGTAGCATAATTTTAAAAGACATAGCTTTTAGATTTATCGCTATTCAGATTCTTGTCTCCGATGATGTCCCAGGCAGCAGCCTCTCATACCTACCTCTCCTTCCTATTACTCTGAAATCATTGTCACCGAGTCATATCTTTGAACTGGGCTCTCAAGTGTAACTGTAGCAGCCTTCCAAAACCTTACAGATTTCTAAGATACATATTAGAGCCAAAGGAAGACTAAATGTCTCTTGGTGTAGCAAAGAAATTTTGATTAGAATTGAACAGCAGTCGGCTCTGAAATTTCTCTCTCCAAATCATTTCCTGCTCTCAACAAGCTCTTGTATGTTGCTTTCTTGCATGGATATTGTTCTTGGTACACTTCTAACAACTCATGTTAACTGGGACCTGTGGCAGGCAACTGAGATATTTAAGAACATCTTCACAGCTGAAAAAGCACTTGGCTTAGAGAAATTTTGCTCTGATATCTTCTTTTCCATAATCACTATATTTCCTTGGATTGAGCAAAATTTAATTACATGAAAAAGGACAATGATACCACGGTGACACTGCTAAAAGCAGGTTTGAAGCCATCACAAAAGTTGCCATTTTCATTTTACTCAGATGAAGTGCGATCTAAAGTACATATGTTTTCAAAAGCAACTTAATCTCAGTGATCAAGGTCCCTGGACTGGTGAGACATGGCAATTTAACAAGTTCACATTAACGAAGATTACATAATGGAAAACTGACTAACATTTTAGGGATAAATATATTTCGAGATTGTTTTTGTCTACATTTTTAAAATAAAATGTGAAATATTCTGCTAGGTAGTGGACTAAAACCTCCCCTTGAGAATTTATAGATTATTAACTGAAACGGCAGTTTTCTTGTTAGCCATGATCAAAGTGATTTGGGAATGTCTAAAAACATGTGAAAGTTGATTACACATTTTATTACCAGGACCACATTGACTGGCCACCCATATGATGGAGCAATTGTGACTGTGGATTAGTTCCAACTAGCCTCGGGGAAAGAGCACACTGAGTTGAGACCTTTAGAAAGCATTTATTTGCCTGCCTCATTTAATCAAGTGACTTTTATAATTTTCCAGCTTCTACTCTTATTTATTTCACATAGTGAGAAAGAAAAAAAATATCTTATTTCTGGCCTTTAAACAAAAGATATCCACACTTTAAAATTTCATTGCAAGACACAAATACCTATGTTTTTCAAGAAATATATCTGCTTTGTTTTTCAATTAGACAAAACATCCTTAAACAGAGGAATTCTACTTGATTTTAAAGTACCCATTATTTCTTTTCAGAGTCACACTCAAACTCTTATCCAATTTTTGACGATCAGTAAAAAAAAAAAAAAAAAAAAAAAAAAAAATCCCTTCTCTTCCAGGAGATCTGTATTCCTCTAGTCAGAATTACTCTCTCACTCTTTTGTATTCTGACAGCAGAATTTATGCACAAGTAATAATAAGTCCTTTATATAATCCTTGTGGAGTGTACTAGATATGTTTGGTACTAGAAGGTGAGCTCGTTATTTATTACTTATTTCTTATTTAATGTATTTAATTTATTTAAATTTAAATATATTTATTTAAATGTATTTTTACTGCTATTTTTCCAAAAGAGCATAACCCTATGCTTTCTCATAATAAAGGTAGAGTGTATAATGCTTGAATTAAATCTTTCTAATTGTCAATGACTATGGATGAGTGCATTGTGAATGAATTCATTAAGATGACCCAATCAAGGTATTGACTTTTTAAGAAATAACCTATGGTAAATGATTACTATAAAGTATTAGAGCCCTCGCAATATTTCAAAATGTAATATTTGAATACAATTTGGGTAAGAGAAAAATTACATTTAAAATATGCTTTGTATCTAATGGATCTCTTTAACAGGGAAATTTTAACCATTTTAATGGTGTTTTTCTTATTTTTAAAATTCACGGAACATTTACCTCTCTTGTCTTGAAAATAAATAAAATCAAGTACACTCAATGTCTAGCTCATAGGCTAGCTAATATGTCAAGATACCTCCATTTACATTCCAAATAGTATTTGTAGTTTGCAAAATAGTGTACTATTCAAACTAACACATAAATTAAAAAAATCCAATGATCATTTCTGTATGCTGTTTACTATTGTAAGAAACTAAATAAGACAGGCCAATAGAGAATCAGAGCCAAACTTAATGCTTAACCCCCGGCTCATTTTTAACTTTCCTTTATTGCAATAAAATATATAGGTTTATATACCTTCTTTTCTGCTTTCCTTTTTCTTTTAATGGGTGAACTTGGCAACTCTTCCATTTTCCTTATTTTTAGAAAATTGTTAACAAGTCCACCATCATCAGAGGAAATACACTCTCTGCAAAATTAGAACTCAAGAAATGGTATAATGATAATCTACTTTTCCAAATCAGAGAACTCCTTTGCAATGTCATGAAAAGGCTTTCAGATGAAAAAATATATAAATTAGTCATTTACATTCAGGCACTGAAATGAGAAAGACTTGTTTACCGACCCATTCTCTTACTTACTAGCTGAATGACCTTGAGAAAGATACTTCATCTCGTCTAGTTCAATTCCCTGATCAGAAAAATGGAGAGAATAGTAAGGCCTATGTAGGTTGGCTGGAGGATTCTAATGCATGTAAAACATTTAACCACCCTGCCTGGCACAGAGCCCATCCTAAAATTGAGGTGACAGGGTGTGGTGGGAAGATCTCATTCCTGGCAGCCAGACCTTGCCATCCATCAGCTAGTCAGGCACGTGAGCTCCTGAGCCTGTTTGTCTCTTCACCGAGTGTCTCTGTTTTTGTTTACACTCCAGCAAAAGGGGACACCACACTGTAGCAATTAGAAGAGAAAGTGAGAGCCCGCACAGTCAGAGAAAGAAAATCTAAGCAAAGACTTAGTCACTAAATCTTCCAGAAGGAAGGAGAAAGAGGAGCTAAAGCTTGATAGATTACATTCTGAATGCAGTTTCTTAAAAGGAATTTTTTGTGGTAAGGGACAATGGAAATATACCAAGTTATAATACAAACCCAAGGGCAAGCCTCATGGAAATCAAAGAAAGTGACACTACCGGCACATTGTAGAATAAGGGAATGTTTGAAAAGAGAGGGCTATGTATTTACCATTTTGCTTGATCTACATATCAAAAGCATCCTGCAACAGTAATAGAAGATCCTTGCAGGAAAATGTTTCATATGAAAAAATAAATAAATAAATAAAAGAAAGTAAAAAAGAAAGAAGAAAGTGCTGGAGGGCATGCCATTTTTTTTTTTATTCTATTCTCTTTCACGGATCTCAGGCCAGGTGTGACTAGCTCATGCAAATGAATACCTTCCCAATCACCACAAAAGCAAAAAAGATACTGGGAAATACAACATCCACCGTACTTAGAATGAGATAGCCTAACTGAGGAATGGAAATGACAAGAAAATGAAGTGGCCTCAGCATGAAAAAGCACAACTTATTTTTTTTCCACCTAATAACCTATTATGTAATAAATAAAAGCCCACTGTGCTTATTCGGAAGAAAAAAAAACAAAAACAAAAAAAACCCACAATTTTCTCTCACCTAACTATAGAAATATTTTTATTCTATAATATATTTTCCTAAGTATTTTGAATCAGTAATGTTGAAATATTGAAAATCAAATCTCCAATAAGTTGAAATCAAGTGATTAGCTATTTGAAAACCCATTATTTTACCCATTTAATGGGCCTCATCTCTAAAAGAACCCTTTGTGGTAAAAATGTTTCCTAAGCAAAGAGATGTCAATTTTTTTACTTCAAACCAGTTAATGGGAGTTTAAGTTTGTTTTCTGTTATGTTGTTGTTTGGCAAGAAAAAAAAAATCCAGAAATTTTTTAAAAATTAAAGAAAAGATATTAAAATAGTCCAGTTTTAGCAAAAAGAAGTGATTTCCCTCAAAATGACAAGTTTTAAATTTGTCATAACACCATTAGTCAAATTTGTGATTGACCTTGATTCAAAATTTATACCAGGGTTTTAATTAATTAAATTAATGCTACTGGCAGGATTCCAGAAATGTATGGAGAACACACTGGCTTTTAGAAGGCACAGATTCCGACCCTGACTGTATTGTTGTATTGTATTCTAGTCTCACCTGTCCTGAGTTCCATATAAAATACTGATAAAACTCCCTATTGTTTATGTCACATTGTTACTGTGAGATTTGAATAAACTAATATATGGAAATAACTCATTATAATTTCTGAAATATTTGGAAGATAAGAAAATATTAATATCATTTCCCCATAGGAGCACCACTATGTAGACAACTGTACAAGTTAACTTCCCCCTCTCACATACTGAGTTGTGTTAGTTATTAAGTCTTTCATTCATACCTCCTTTCTCTCTATTGCATCTTTCTCTTCTCTTCTACTTCCCAAGGAAATACCGTCATTGCCTCATGCCTTGAGTAATAGGATGACCATCTAATTCACCCTTACTTACAGACTCAACTATTGCCAACCCTTTCTTTATGCAGAATTCTTTCTAGTAGAATAAATATAATTATATTCTTTTCTGCTTAAAACCCTTTGTGACTTCCTGATGCCCACAAAACAGAATTTAATTTCCCTAGAGTGATTAAAAAATAAAAAGGCATTTACGATTAGGTAGTTCAACATCATCTTCTACTTATCATGTACACTATGTACTAAATACACTATACTATCCTTTCCCATGGATTTCTATCTTTGCACTTGCTGTTCCCTTTGCCTATGATGTATTTCCCACCCTCTGACAGTGAACAGCTATTCATCTTTAAGACACAGCTGAAATGTTTTCTCCCACATGTCACCTTCTTAGAGCACATAGGAAGAATTTATCATTCCTGTAGGACTTATTTCTATTATACCACACATATTTTATTAATTTCTTGTTTACATGTCTGTCTCTACACTAGACTGTGAGCTTCACCGTACAGCATAGAGCCAAGAATATGATAGGTAGTATTTGATAGATATTTCCTGAATTAATGATTGGGAACAACAATAAAAAATTGATGATATTACAATAGGTCTGCTCATAAATTAATGTCCCAAATTTGCAAGTACCTTCTTATTTTTACTGTATATTCGTAACCTCTGTCCATACAGGGGACCAAAAGAAATGAAATTGAGATCTTTTTTTTTTTTTAAGGATTTTATTTATTTGACAGAGAGAAACACAGCCAGAGAGGGAACACAAACAGGGGGAGTGAGAGAGGGAGAAGCAGGCCGAGCAGGAGCCCGATGTGGGACTCGATCCCAGGTCTCCGGGACCATGACCCAAGCCGAAGGCAGTCGCTTAACCAACTGAGCCACCCAGGCGCCCCGAATTGAGATCATTTTTTAGGGAGATCTAAGAAAAAACAAAAACAGCAAATGAAAAAACAAAAAACTGTTGAGTCAATTATATTGCTATTACAAGCAAAGGCATCTTTGGCCTAAATTGTCTCACGTTGACTCTGCTTGTTTAGACACAGCATGAACACAGAGGTATTTTTATTATTCTTAGAAAACACAAATTTGGGGGGTGCCTGGGTGGCTCAGTTGGTTAAGCGACTGCCTTCGGCTCGGGTCATGATCCTGGAGATCCGGGATCGAGTCCCACATTGGGCTCCCTGCTCGGCGGGAAGCCTGCTTCTCCCTCTCTCACCCCCCCTGCTTGTGTTCCCTCTCTGGCTATGTTTCTCTCTGTCAAATAAATAAAATCTTTAAAAAAAAAACAAACAAAAAAAGAAAACACAAATTTGGGATAGTCCATTTTTTCCCCTTGTGGGCAAGCACAAAGGGAAATAGGACATGCACGCAACAGCAAACTGGTGTTTATATACAGCTTCACCACCGAGTCTGAAAAAGTTCTTATTCAGGGGACACCTGGGTGGCTCAGTCGTTGAGCATCTGACTTTGACTCAGGTCATGATCCCAGAGTCCTGGGATTGAGCCCCGCACTGGGCTCCCTGCCCCTGCTTGGCAGGAAGCCTGCTTCTCCCTCTCCCCTGCTGGTGTTCCCTCTCTGGCTGTGTTTCTGTCTGTCAAATAGATAAAATCTTAAAAAAAAAAAAAAAAAGTTCTCATTCAGCACACTTTGCGCCTTGATTCCCCTTTCTCCAAAAATGCACCTCTGCCCTGAAGCCAGTTGGTCTGAGCAGTGACCTTTAATTGTTCTATTCACCCAGGTTGCAAATTAATGAGGGGTGACCAGCATGCGATCACACGCACCAGCCGCTGAGTATTTCAGTGATGAGCACTGGTGTGCCTTGAGGTTTGCAGTGAAGTGCTGAAGGAGGGGGATCGGTAGTGTGGAGTTTTAAAGCTGGTCGGAGCAAGCTCAGCTCCCGTAGAGGCTGTTTTCCTGGAGAACGGTCAACCATGCTGCAGCAGGGCTAGAATGTGAAGTCCAAGGACCAGTGGCGACCATCCATTTGGACCAACAACGTAGGCTTCAACAGTTCGTGTGGAAGCAACACCTGCCTTATATTGAGATTCAGGGAAGCCACTCTTCCCCAAAACAGAGCCAACAAATGTGTTTGGCAACCTTTTTCTAGGACCTAATATGTCCATGCAATTACCATAAACATAAAAAAAAGAAAAAAGTACCTCTATCTTTAGGATGCTGTGGTTTTTAACAAGATGATTCAATGGGAAACCTGGTCAAGAAAATAAGAGAGAAAATTAGAACGTCTTGGAGCCCGGCTTCAGTAATTAACTTCATTTAGTGCCTAGCACAGTGCTGACAGTGAATAAATATTCCTTGTTGGTGATGAAATACTAAACCTAAGAACCTGTGTTTCCGGTTCTGTGCTGTCTTAAAGCTGCTATTATTCAGCATTTATTAGGTACCCACAGAGTATGAGGCATAAACATGACAAGTAGAAAACACACAGTCCTTAACCTCTAAATTACAAAAGACAGATGCACAGGAAAGTAGGTGGACCTCGAAATTGTTTCCAAATGGCTGTTTGTAGGAGGATTTAGAGAGTAGGAAAACTGAAAGGTGGTAGGGTGGGGTGGACTGGATGGAGTGTTAGGAAATGGGAGGGGTAAAAGGAGTTAGTATTTTCATAAAAGGAACAGGGTAGGAAGTCAGACCAATTTCCAGAAGCATAAGAGTGAACAGGAGAGATCCACCGGCAATATGGAAGAACCCAAGGGAACAAAGAGAGAAGAGGCTTTTCTACTGTCTCTCCATGTCCTCCTTGCTAGTAGGGACTCTTCCTCTAGCTTCTCTGATTGGCAGGAAGAGAAGCATGATTATTTTTGAAGTAAGACACTCCCATGCTAAATGAATGGGTTTGTCATTTACTGGCCTCTGTTCCCTCATCTTTAAAATGGAACAATAACACTTCAAAGACTTGACCTAAGAAAATGAAGCACATACATGGCCCACACTGGTGCCTTTCACATCTTTAAGGAAGCAAATCCAGAGCCCCTGGAAAGTTAGGCTAGTGTTCTCATTTGTGACATCCCAGTTTCCTGTTTTGTTTGCTTTCTCCTTCTTCTGTTTGTCAAAAGGAGCAAGATATCTTTTAGAAAGACAAGATCAAGTTAAACAAGCAATATTGGTTAGTATATACGTAGACGGGATTTATGTTTATGCTAGGCTTCGTTTCTAACTGAACTTAGGGCCAGAGAGATTTTTAACCTAGTTAGTAATTTCTTCTTGCCCGATCAGAGAGCAAGAAAAAAATCACAGTGGGAGCCTTGCAAAATGGCTCTTGGGGCCCTCAAGGGCATTTCTCTCAGTCTTTTCATCAACAGAGATGGTCTATATCATAAGTCTTATTTATAAGGAGGCTTTCAGGCAATTTCACACTGCTTTTCTCTGATGCAGCCCCCAAAACATGTAAACCCAAGGGATTAGTAGCGACTTAAAGGGAAAATAGTGTAAAGTTACACCGGGAACTGAGGCAGTGCGGCTGCCTTGAAGCACTATTCCCTGGGGCTCCTCCAGTGAATGAAACTTATCTAAGTGGCCCAGTCCACTCCCAAGCTGCCAGACTCACAGCCCTTTGTTACAACGTATGCGAGAATTGCTCAGCCTCAGAGGGGCCTCCAAGTCGGTAATGACCTGCACTGTAGAAACACACAGGAGTTCACTATCTAGGAATGAAAACTTAAATCTCCTTTTATATTTCTTTGTTGACAGTTGCAAGCAGGGCTGTGTAGTAAACAAAATGTTTATTCTGGCCGTGTTGCTTTCACAGGCAGTTCAGATACATTTATTGAATAGGGCAGCAGCCTGAAATGAGAATGAAATGGGAGTATCATCTGAGGACCACGGGGAAGTCCTGAAAGAGGCTGACTATTCCCCAAATGCAACCATCGTGAGGCTGGCATACTTACATTGATGATCTCATCCGACCAATAATTAATAAGCGTGAATTAGGCTAATGAAATCAGATAGGGTAATGAAAGGCAGCCTCCTGCTTGTTAGCATTGCTATTTTCTTCATTATTTAATCTCTGACAGAAACCGAATTTGCTGCTTGAGGTCTAATTGGGCCTATTTGACTTCAAAACAATTTTTTAAAGTGTTCCAAAGAGCCTTTACGAAAGTATAATTGTGAAAATATTAAGAATCTATAGGATAGCATGCAACATTGAGAACCTAGATTAAATCAGAACAACTGTAGGCATTTCCTGATCCTTTGATAAGAATAAACTGCAAGTAAAGGAAATGATGAAGCGGAATTTTTTTTCAAGGTTGGAATCTTTAAAAGGCAGAGAGATCCTCCATCCCCAAACGACAGCTTCTTTAATTTTGGACATGCACACTTTAAGTAAATAATTAAACTGTAACATCTCTGTCTCTCTCTCCCTGAGGGTAAGCACTATCATACGATTTGGAAAAGTAATGGAGATTAAAACTGAGTCCTTTGGTCTATAGAATGGAATGGTGAAGACATGACCTGGAAATGGAATGGGGAGATCACCTTCTGTGATGAGAATGTATGAATGGCCACTGTGTCTTAAATCTGCAAGAAAAGGATGGCTGTGAGTCTGATGTGATTTGGTTCCAATCTGAGGTTTCTCTTCCAAAGAAAGCTTGAGAATCTGCAAAAGGAATCAAGGGCAAAGGAAGCATGTGCTTCCCATTCTTCTCCGCCTTAAGCCACATGTGGATGAGGGGAGCCCCGTGCTAACTGCAACTGTCTGCAGACCATTTCTGTGACTTCACTTTTTCTCGTGTCTTCCGTTCAAGCACAAATGCCAAAAGGAGACAGGAAGTATGCATTTGTGAGTAAGGGGTTAAACCCGGCAGGATGTGTGATAAAATTGCAGTATATTTCCTATTTGATAATATTGGATCTATTTTGAGATTACTTATCAGTTGGTTATTGTGCTAATAATTGCCATTAAAATTAATACTACATTTTGGGAATTAGGCAAAGAGCTAACAAGTTTGCTTTTACACAGAGCTTTCCAAAAGCAATCTGGGTAACTTGTTTCTGGAATGCAGCTGTGTAAGTTTTCATTAACATCTTGCAGGTGGAGCCTAATTTTAGTTCAGTCTTGAGAAGGGGGAATTGTTTTCCTCCTGATAGGCACAGCCCCACAACAGCAGCAAAGCAGGTGGGGCTTCACCAAGCACTTGTTTACTTTCCTGTTTTTAAAAAACAGATGATTCATGTCGTTAATCATACAGTTTCTATTTGATTTTAACATGTCTTTAAGAGAAGATCTGGAGTACATTTGACCTACAGTTACTCAAATGTGAAACAAAAGCAATGAAATGGAAAATGATAAGAAAATGAGCATTGAATCCTAAATATAGTGGAGGAGAAGCCAGTGAATGAAGTGAAGTAAAATTTAGAAATACATCTGTTTGGCTACAAAAGCATCTCAAAAAGCAACCTTCCAGATTCTAGTTTGGCAATTTGAAGTTGGTTCAGTTAGAAAGTTCAATAGTTTTTCTTTCTGCCATTGCAAGGAGGAAACTATTAGGGGAAGGAAGCAGTTGCTGGGGAGAGGACAGATGACGGGTCAGAAGGGACAACTGAGATGCAGATTGTTTTCTTTCGCAAATTTCTCTCCAAGCCCCAACCCCCTTTGCATCTCAGAGAATGGCTGGTAATCAGCTTCAATTTTAGGTCCAAGAAAAAAATATTTTAAGGATTCAGAGAGTGATTAATGATAGTAATTTCTCTTTTAATTTGTTTAGGAAATATCTTAAGCTCATGTTAGACTTCGAGAGCACAGACCCCATATCTTTGCTTTGTTTAACATGCTTGAGCGCAGTGAACCTACTGTGTGTGACTCTTTGGATGTGACCACGGTGTGATATGGCCATAACACTGCTGCGCATCTCCTGGTCTTCGGGCTTAAACAAGCGCCTTTGAATTCTTCTGCCCTGTGGGGTGTGCCTGAAAATTCCATTACCTCCACAGGGAGAGGGCAGCTCTGTGTGCATATTTGTTTCATTCAGTTCAGTCTCTCGGAATGGATGGAATTTGTGATTATGTTGTATAGGAGTCTATTGTTCTAAACCTTAAAATAAAACTTTTTTTTTTTCTTGAATGCCCTCTTCTGGACCCTGAAGGTCACCATTCAAGGGCTTCACCTTTATAAAAGTTCTTGGGATACAGGTTTGTGGATGAATGAGCTTCAGGGTACTCGGGAACAAAGTTTCCTGTGGGTTTTTTTTTCTTTAATAGATCTTTTTGAATGTGTGTTTTTGTCTCAGGAGAGAGTCTATAGCTTTTCTTGGATTCCCAAAAAAGAATTTATAACCCCCAAAATCTTAAGACCTATTGCCTTATACAGAATGCTTTCAAATAAATATAAATACTTATTTAATATAAAAGAAATGAAATAGTAAATATTTAATAAAAAGTATTATTTAATAAAAAATACATAGTAGCTTACTTGGGCTACTGATTTTAACTAAAATATGGTATTTGTCACCCTTCCTCATGTAATGAATCTCAGTCTGAATTAGACCTAAGCTCACACTGTAAGTCTGCCTAGTTCCCTTCCCTGGGATATCATCATTCTTCCCTTATCTTTAACCCATAACTATGTTAAATGAGCATCTAAGAGGCTATTAAATTTTTAGACATGTTTCTTTATTCAACCCGTATATGTGGAGCACCTATTTTATTGAAGGTACTTCTAGATTTCAGAAATATCTGACAGTCTCTCTCTTTAGGGTCCCAGACCTGTGGCAAAAACAATCAACTAGGAAAAGAAACTAAACTGAGTGATCTGTTTATAAAAAAGGGAAAACATTGTGTGAGGCTTCAGATTTTCAAAACATGCTGTACATCCTTCTTTTGAGACATAAATGCAAAGGTTAAAAACAAATGACTGTGACCCATTGACAAGAACCATACCACACCCAAACCTGTTTGTTCTGCCATCCTGTTCCACCCACCCGCGGACTTGGCAGGAGAGGGGGCTGTGTGGGTGACAGAAGGGAGGAATGGACCTTTAGAATTGGCTCCCATGAGTGGAATGGGAGGAAAGGTCATCAAAAGGCAAGGAGGAACCAGTTTGTTGGAGATTTAGTCTAAGTAACTATTTTTGACTGATCTGATCTCACAAATTGCCTAAAGTTCCATCAGATGGTGATTTTGCAACTGTCTTGAGGATAGTGTTACTGGAGATTCCACACATACAGGGGCCCTTCCATTTTCTCAATAAGACCCTATCTCTGGATGAGATCTAACTCTCCTGGATACCTGAAACTCAGACTCTGTTACTGTTTCTTCCATTCCCCAACATCTGAGCCTCTTCTCACTCTGTCCCCAATTTTTCTTTGACTCCAACGGTACCCACAGGAGTAGGAAGACAAAGAAAAAGGGAAAGACGTTGATAGCAAGCAGGAATGGAGTACTTCCAATTCTCTCTTGTGATGGCCCAGACTACCAAGAGCAGATGCCATAGATTTGACTTTCTCAATATTCGGTTTGCTTTTAGCCTAATTCAGAATGTAAAATTCAGTACCCATCTTCTACTCATCATGAAATCCAGGACTATGTTGCTGAGGATGAAAAGGAGTTGCAGCTCTATTTCCAAAAACTATAAAAAGTTGTTTTGGCTATCTACACAGAGGGCTCAGTTTTTGAATCTTTCTAGTTAAAAATCATAATATTGGCAAGCTGCCTTCCTCATTTCTAGATTTTTCATTTCTTTGTAAATTTTTCCTACACTTCTCTCTAGGCAAACCTCCACTTTTCCTGCTGAGAATCCTTAAGTCATAGAGTAAAATGTCACCTCCAGGGAACATGTGATTCATTTCACTCTTGCTGGTAGGTACATTCAGGATTCAACTTCAAGAGGGTTATTTCCCGTTTTTAATCTAAACCTTATTGTGCTGCCTGCAGTGGAAGCCTCGACCACAGCTGCTGAAATAGAGTCTATACAGGAACACTTGGAGAAGACCTGCTTGCTCTGGTGCTGCTTCTGAAGAAGTTCCATCAGCAGCAGGGCAAATTTATGGGACGCTTATGAGATTGTTGGTTTCCTAAAAGAATCTGAATACATTCTATGAAAACTGACCTCTCAACTAGCATAAGGACATGAACGGAAAATTAGAGAGGTCACTGTTTGGCAGAACCACACTCAAATCCTCCTAAACAAATGAGACAAATCCTGTTTAAAGACTTCGAGTAAAAAGAAAGGGAATCTGCAACTTCAACTGGGGAGCCCTGCCAGCATCTAAGTGTTATCTTTAGTTCTAGGACCCCATATCTACCATTTATTGGCATCAGCCATGCTTTTTTTTTTTTTTAACCTGCAAATTGGGTAAGGATAAACGAAATTTTCGCCCCAAACTCTCTAAGTCCATGAGAATCTATACTCTGTAGAAAAGAAATATTAATTTAAAAATAGAGACTATTTTCATAGCTCATACCAATATGTTTGGGTAATGTCTACTCTTAGTTTTCCTTTTTAGACTTTTGATAATCCAGAGTTATGTAGGTTGAGACAAAATGGCTTTCCATATATATATATATATATATATATATATATATATGAATATATTTATAATGTAATCAAATGTGTTGATATATTTTAAAACTGTTTTACCCACCTTCCGGCCAAAGGAAGAGCTGATGCTCAACTAACTCGAATCAGGTGGGATAACACATGTGCCAACCCATCTTCACTCAGCAGTGAGCAGTGTTAGATTCATGCCTCTGATGTCAGGCTATGGTGTGCCGTGCTTCTTTTTGGATTACTGTTAGGTAAAAATAAAGATGGAATGGAGTAAGTGAGACACAGATTGGCTAGTTTAAAAAATGAGAATTGGTTGGGACATCTGCGTGGCTCAGTTGGTTAAGCGTCTGCCTTTGGCTCAAGTCATGATCTCAGGGTCCTGGGATTGAAACTTGCATGGGGCTCCCTCAGCAGGGAGTCTGCTTCTCTCTCTGCCTGCCACTCCCACTGCTTGTGCTCTGACAAATAAATAAATAAAATCTTTATTAAGAATGAGATTTGCTGTGCGCCTGGAACCCACATCAGGCTCTCTGTTTGGCAGGGAGCCTGCTTCCTCCTCTCTCTCTGATTGCCTCTCTGCCTACTTGTGATCTCTCTCTTGAGTGTCAAATAAATAAAATCGTTAAAAAAAAAAAGAATGAGATTTGCTGACATTGATAACAATATAAATGATACTTTAATTGTTATGTAGTACATAATTGTCTAAGTTTTTTTTTTTTAGATTTTATTTATTTATTTGAGAGAGAGAGATCACAAGTAGGCAGAGAGGCAGGCAGAGAAAGGGGGGCGGGGGAAGCAGGCCCCCCGCTGAGCAGAGAGCCCCATTCGGCCTCAATCCCAGGACCCTGAGATCATGACCTGAGCCAAAGGCAGAGGCTTTAACCCACTGAGCCACCCAGGCGCCCAATTTTCTAAGTTTTACCTACAAGGTGATTTGATCTTTCTAATAATCTTTTGAAAAGTATCAGGCAAGTATTGTCAACTCAGTTCATAGAATAGAACATTTACATCAGGGCTTACAGAATGTAATAGGCATTATTTTTGCCAGTATAATATTTAATAAAACATTAAACTAGTTGTCCATACTTTAAAAATTGGAGATTTAACACACACACATAAACTGGATAGCCACCTTCTCTGGGATAGTTGCAAGTCCTGCTCGCAGTGGCTATCACCTACCCCTATGGCAACTTAGTGCATTACTTCTCTTGTCTTATTCCCAGTCTCTTCACTCATTAACCTTTACTTACTAGGTCTTTTTAGGCATTTGCTTTTTGCACCTATAGTGTAAAAAGACTTTTATAAGGTCATCTCTTGAAGTCAGAACAGAGGTAGGCCTCCAGTATAGGTCTACTGCTACATTTTTAATCATAAAATGTTCACACTGGGCCATGTGGCTACCACATTCTTCCCTACTCCAAGAGCCTTGGGCTCCACTGAACTTCTCACAGTTACCCAAGAGGACCTGTGTCCCCGTGTCCCTGTGTCTCCATGTGGTTGGTGCTCTTCCTTATATTTTTCATACTGCCTGCTTGCCGATCTCCCCTCTATTTTTTTTAAGATTTATTTATTTATTTTTAGAGGGACGGAGGGGCTGAGGAAGAGAAGGAAAGAGAGAATCTAAAGCAGACTCCCCAGTGAGCAGAGAGTCTGACTCCCAACTCAGGGCTCCGTCTCATGACCCTGAGGTCATGATCTGAGTTGAAATCAAGAGTCAGATACTTAACCAACTGAGCCACTCGGGTGCCCTAGTCATTCTCTCCTCTCTTAACTAAATTTTATTCTCGTGCTCCACTCAAAGGTCTCTTGCTCTCTGCACCATCTCAGAGCCCACCCACAGCTTCCCACCTCTCCTTCTGTCATCATTTATTCAGCCTTTCATTTATTCAATAAATGTCAGATGAGTGTATTTAAAAAAAGCAAAGAGTAGTATCATGCCAATGCATTAGTCTGCACTTGACTTTCTCTTCTTCCCAGGTCTCTGTTGGAGTAAAAACATTACAGTTTCCTTTTCTGTTTAAATTATGGGTCAGTTTACTTAATATAAAGACTTCTGGGAAGAATGATATTGAGCCACATCTATCACAAGCATGGTTGTCAAACTTTAGGCAACTTCTCTTTGGGATAGTCCAACACAGAGCTTGTTGATTCAGTATTTTTAATATATTTATCAAGAATGCTGGTAGCTTCAGCAGAGAAACTCATGTTCCTTACCACTTTAGTTTAGTCAACAGGGAAAGCATTAATTCAAACTGTGGAGAAGGCAGTACTCTGCTTTCCCCCAGCAGGAGACAAATTGGTGCCTGGCAGGGAAAATTATGTGTCGAAAAATGATGCAGGAAAGATAAAGGCTAGCCCCAGTTATCGATTCATTACACAAATGTTTGTTAACAGCTATTGCATTTCAACACCAAGCTAGGCCCTGCAGATAAATGGATATGTAAGTAAATAAGAGCCATGAATATTTTGGGTGTATAGAGGCATCTGAACAGGGCACAGGGAATACAAAGGAGACAGCACTGAACTCTGCTCAATGAAATCAACAAAATCCACAAATAAGTTGACCCCTGAGCTAGCCTTAAGAGATAAAGTATATTTTGCATTCACTTTAAATAGGATATACATTTTTAAAGATTTTATTTTTTTCTTTGTCAGAGGAAGAGAGAGAGTAAAAAAGGGAGAGCAGCAGGCAGAGGGAGAAGCAGGGTCCCCGCTGAGCAGGGAGCCCAATGTGGGACTTGATCCCAGGACCCTGGGATCATGACCTGAGCCGAAAGCTGATGCTTAACCAACTGACCCACCCAGGCATTCCTTGAATAGGATATTAAGGACTGGTTAGCATTATAAAATAACTTAGAATGATGGATTTTCCCTTCATAAGGGTATAGAGCTATGAAAACACTTAAGAACATAGTGGGTACATAAAGAAAGCACACAGTAGATGCAAAATAAATGAGCAGTATACAGTCTCCATATTCTACATGAGTTTTGTCCTAGCTCAATTATTTGCTAACAATGTGTCCTTGGACAAGTCCCTTAACTTCTCTGTGCTTCAGTTGCTCCCTCTTTTAAAAGGAGGTGATAATATTATCTACTTCATAAATTGTGGCAATAAAGGAAATAATGTATGTAAAGGTTTAGCACAATACCTAGTACATAGTAATAAAAAGTTAGCTATTAGAATTATTATAATATAATGCAGTATAAGCCCATACAATATGTTGCTTTGAAATAGCCAACATCAAAGAAAAGATCACATATTTCAAAGTACTTATTAATGAAAACTTAGATAATTAAAACAAAAAAGAAATCTAATACCTAATATGCTTTGCATCATTTATATTTCAGTTTTGCATTTTATTCTCACTCATCTTGGATAATAAAACCAGACCAGGTCCCATAATTGCCCTTCTGCAACTAACTGTTCAGTATTCAGTTTCTTGAATTTTTCAGCAAGGTTCATCTTCCAGCTGTAATGCATTAGCATAATACTACTGTGCTGATGCTTCCAATACTGCATATTGCCAAAGAGAACCATTCTCAGGAAAAAATTTTTACTTTTAAACTGATTAAAAATTGTGAATCTTTCTTTTGTCACATACCTACACATATATACACATATATCTTTTAATCACATAATATATAAATTGATACTTTCCATCAGATTTAGTTTTAACCATATTTGTTTTATTAAGAATATTTTAGGAATATTGAAAATAATATCATATGTATGCACACACACACACACACTGTTCTTTTGGGGGGGAAATGGTCTTAAAAAACCTTTTACTTCCTGGCAATTTTTTGGTTATTTCTGTGAAATTCATATTAAACTGATGCCTTGGTGTTTTCTAGCTAGAGTCAAATAACATTTTAAAGTGTCTTTCATATCGGAGGACTTGACATTCTCTTGATGACATAACTTCCTTTCATTCTCTGCTTACCTACCAAAAATAATTTTGGGCTTTCCTATGTAATAAAAATATACTACTCGATGAGATAATTAATGCAACTCTTCAAGATACAGTGTAATAAAAATACAATTAGAGAAAAATTGTATCAGTAGACTATCATAGAAGATAAGGGCTTTATTATTTTCTAATACCCACTCAAACTGGAATAATAAATGTTACTCCCAGAGAAGGTCTTTCCTCTTTCAAAGATATTTTTTCACTTTACCAAACTGGGATCATTCACTGTTGTGAAGAAAAGGACTCTGTCCTCCATTACCATTTCCATATCACCTCTTGGGTCAACACAGTCATGTTTTGAGATTTGGCGTAAGCAGCTTCAGAATTCTTCCCTGTCTGTGTCCCTGTGTTGTGTTTTGGGCTTTCTGCCCTATTCTTGGGCAGCACCTCACACCACTACACCTCCAGATCTCTTCCCTTCTGCCCGTGTCCAAGTCCTATGTCCCAGACTGACAAATTGTTCATCATTTATTATAAGGAAATTTAGCTCTCCCTTTACCTAATATTGCCCATCAGGCTATGCCCATAAGGACCTTGACTTTCTCAACTTGACTATCTCATCCAGATTTATCTAGCTTTTTTTTCCCTTAACAAAAGAATCATTCATGTGTGATATAGGTGTTGCTTCTCCCAAGAAGGCAAAAAAATGGAGGTCTTTTTTCTTTTACATAAAACAAGATTTTAGGGTTTTTTTTTCTCTCCACTACACTGATTTTTTTTTCAACAAATATATAATTTTTAAGATTTTATTTATTTATTTGACAGACAGAAACACAGCTAGAGAGAGAACACAAGCAGGAGGAGTGAGAGAGGGAGAAGCAGACATCCCCCTGCGCAGGAAGCCCGATGCGGGCTGGAGCCCAGGACTCCAGGATCATGACCTGAGCCGAAGGTAGACGCTTAATGTCTGAGCCACCAAGGTGCCCCTAAACAAATATTTAAAAGTGTATTCGACATGTAAAACTTGGTGCAGAACAATTCAGTCTTTACCTTCAGTAACTCACTTTACAGGAAACGAACTCCATGGAGGTGAAACAGATAGCAACATGAACATGTTCTGGTATGCTCAGGAAAAGAAAGAATTTCAGATGTGTTCATGGAACTTCTGCCAATTACTTCTGAGGTATCATAGAGAATGGGGAAGAATCAAGAAAATTGAAGATGAATGTATGCTGATCTGATTTTATTAGAAAGAAAAGAAAAATTTTGTGAACTGCAAACCAATAAGTTTGACATCAGTCTCTAGCAAAATTTGGACAAAATTATTAAAGTAAAAGTGAGCATTTTGAGACGATGTCAGTGACTATTAAGAATCAATGGCAGGGGGGCGCCTGGTGGCTCAGAGGGTTAAGCCTCTGCCTTCAGCTCAGCTCATGATTTCAGGGTCCTGGGATCAAGTCCCACATTGGGCTCTCCGCTCAGCGGGGAGCCTGTTTCTCTGTCTTTCTCTGCCTGCCTCTCTGCCTATTTGTGATCTCTCTCTCTGTCAAATAAATAAATAAATAAATCTTTAAAAAGTTTTTTTTAAAAAGAATCAATATGGGTTCAGCACACCTGAGTGGCTCAGTCAGTTGGGCGTCTGCCTTCCACTAAGGTCATATCTCAGGGTCCTGGGATCGAGTCTGCTTTTCCCTCTCCCTCTGCCTGCCACTCCTCTTGCTTGTGCATGCTCTCTCTCTCTCTCTCTTTCTCTCTGTCAAATAAATAAATAAAATCTAAAAAAAAAAAAAGGATCAGTATGGGTTTACTAAGAACAAAGTAGCTCCAGGTAAGATATATTACTTTAAAAAAAAATCATAACTGAATTTTGGCAAGTCTTTTAATTAAAATTCTCATACATTCCTAGAAGCTAAGTTAGATTAGTTTATAGTATAGTTAGAGAGTTTCCAAGAATGACAGAATTACCTCTTTTTTTTAAGTAATTCTTTTAAAAGATTTAATTTTGTTATTTGACAGAGAGAAACACAGCTAAGAGAGGGAACACAAGCAGGGGGAATGAGAGAGGGAGAAGCAGGCTTCCCGCCGAGCAGGGAGCCCGATGCAGGACTCTATCCCTGCCTGAGCCAAAGGCAGACACTTAATAACTGAGCCACCCAGGCACCCCCAGAATTACCTCTATAAGAGTGATGAAGAATGAAATTTGGAGTCACAGAATCTCGGCGGTTCAAACTGAAGCCCTGCAATTTATCAGCTCTGTCAATTTGTTCAAGCTGCATAACCTTTCTGAACCTTAATCTTCTCAACTGTAATGAGGGATTAAAACTATCTATGTTCTAAATATGTTGTGCTTCTTAAATGAGATAATGTACATGTAGTGCTTTTTACCTATCCTTACACAAGTGCTCAATAAAAATGAAAGGTTTGATTCTCATGAGCTAAGGGCGATTGAGTGTTGTCAATCTGAAAAGAGATCTCTGAGAATTATACTATCATTTTTTTTTTGCCAGTGATTTCAAAGAAAACATGGAAGGCATAATAATTATATTGGCAGTGTCCTTGCTTTGCTGTGAGCTTTTTCAGCATAGTGACCATGTCTCCTTGCCTTTGGTATCATCACTGCCTACATAGTGCCTGACCCAAAGTAGCCATGCAGACGTCTTCCCAAGAATGACACAAAATAAAATATAGTAACTACGACATCAGGTAGCAAAATCAGGATTCAAAAATGCCACAAAGAATTAGAACAACGGCTGGTACCAAATATAAGCTTTAGTATGGATGGATATAAAGTCCTTGATTTCCATCCAAAAGTTCAACAGCAATAAGAACACATTGCAAGGGGCTGGATTGGAAAGAATTTGATATGAAAATATTTAAACATTTTAGTTTTGTAAAAGTTCAAGAACTAAGAAAAGGATAATGATGCCAACCCCTCCTCAGAATGCATTTCCTGCCTTCATAAAATTCTAAATTATTAGAAATAGAGGGCAGAACAAGGCAGGCATCAGTATCCACATACTTTGCATAATTAGACCATGTCTCAAGTAATGCATTCAGTCCTGATGCCACATTTAGAAGAGACATGGACAAACTGGAATCTATCCAATATGGTGAGAAACCTTAAAAGCCATCTCATATTAGAATGATTAAAGGAATGTTCAGACTGAAAAAAGAGTAGACTTAGGGGAAAATGATAGTCATTTTTCAAATAGTTGAGTAACTTTCATGTGGAATAGGGATTAAATTTATCCTCAAAGCTTCACGACGCCTCAGGAAAAAATCATACCAAAGAATAGACAATTCAGGAAGATATTGGTCAAAAATAAGTAAGATCTCCATCTAAAACTGGAATGATCATCTTAGACTTAGCTTCATGAAGCCTTGGAAAAAAATCATACCAAAGAATAGACAATTCAGGAAGATATTGGTCAAAAATAAGGAAAATCTCCATCTAAAATCAGAATGGATCATCTTAGACTTACTAATGCATTCTCTTCAAAGTTATTTAACTTCAGTTTATTTAGAAAATGATTACCATTCGTATGCAACCCTTGCATAAGCCCAGTACAAGAAGGAAACCTTCACGAGTCTGCAGGTTAGTTGATGTATATCATTTACAGTGTCCACATACACAATTATACATGTACCACTAACTATTTACTTAGCAAAAATCTATTAAATACCATTATGTACATGCCTGTTTTGTGCTAGCAGGTGGGCAGGTTGAAGAAAAGGCAATATTACATAAGAAATTTTTGCTTTCGGTAGGATATTGGGCCACACTTTGATATTTGAATTTAGATCGATCCCCCCCAAAAAATAGAGTTTTCTTGATTTAAATGTCACTGAGGAATTGAGGATTCTAAAAAAATTAATAGCCCACCACTTCCAGAGTACACTGATAAAATGGGTAAAAATTGTAAGTCAAAGACATGCCATTTACATCTATTGAGCTCCTTATTTTCTAGACTTTGTTGTGATCATGTTATACTTACAGTGATTAATAAAACATACAATGCTGTCAAGTTTCTAAAATCTTATCTAGTCATTTGCAAACCTGAATTCCATTTATACATACACCCATAAGGAGATATGTCGTCAGTCAACTTTTTAAAAATACTGCCAGTAATTTAAAAAAAATGAGTATCAGCTATCTATTATTCCTTAATGTAAAGAATTCCTTTTTCTTATGAGCTTTACAGAATATTATATTTCTCCTATTATACTCCTCCCATTCTCCCAAGTTAAAGAATCATAACTAACAAATGTATTTAATTTGCTATCAGAAAGTTTAAGAGCAGAAAGTACAACATATGCAGTCATGCTCATTTTAAGTGTTTTGGGGACTCTCTTTGCCTTTTGTTTTGCAAGTGCCTACTTTTTTTAAAAAAGCTTAAAATATAGTAATTCTCTATGCTTATAAAAGCTATATTTTTAGAGAATGAACCAAAAAATCTATTTTTGCTAAATGGTTAATGAGAAGAGGATGGTTTCTAAAAAGGAAGCAAACAGAAAGCGGTAGAACTGCCTAGTCCTGCTCAGTGCAGCCCAATCCTGATTCAGCAAATAGGTATTTGCCAGTAGCAATGAGCATTGTGTACTACAATGACGGTGCTGCTTAACTCGATACTGTTCCCACACCTCTGTTAGTCGGACCCAGTGCGTGGGTAACTCATGAAGTCACCGGGTACCTGAGCAAAATTTTGAAAGCATGGAGGTTATAAGGGTTTAGAGACAGGTGGAACTGGCTACATGATCATGGCCACGCCCACCTCTTAAACTGCACTTGGCAACGAAATTCATGCCAATATGACACCTGTCTGCGTAGGAAATTCATGACAAGACAGAAGGGCAGGCTTCGGATCACAATAATAGTGACTGTGATCTCCCCAGAAGCCTCTCCGGGAAAAACTCAGTACTCCTTTCTCACCTGCATGCCAACTGGAATTTGGAGGGAGCTTACTAACCGATATGTTCTATGTGGACCCAGAAGTACCACTGAGAAGGTAAGGGCGATTCCATCTCCTGGTTTGATCACTAGAGAATGATTATAAAGGGATTCCCTGCTCGATCTTTCCTTCCAAATGTAGATCAGTAGGGCAATCTTCTTGGCGGTTTATTTCAGGGTCTTGAACTTAAGGGATAGAACTGTTTGGTACCTGCTCTAGAAGGGGACATCCAGCCCCTGCGAGTAGTTATCTGTGCAGTTTCTGGCTCATGGGATACAGAGGAAGGAGGACGATGGTGAGCTGTGGTTGAGTGTTAAGGAGGGGTTTCAGAGGAATGTGTCAAAGCAGCTCATCTCCAGGGCCCTACATGACAGTGTTTTTTGGTAGCCACCTGTCTTCAAAGATTTAAATTTATGAAAAGAGACTCACAATGATATCTTAATTGCTCTAAGGGTGTCTTTTCAAAGGAATTGTCACAGACACAGCTCCTTCTGAGGAACTGAGAAACCAGAGGGTAATGGCTTTATTATGAAGAGCTGAGGAAAGCCTCTGCCCCTAGAAGTTAACGTTTATGGATCTCTTTGGCAAATAATAGTCTCCGATGCAATACTGCTGTGTTTGATGAGGATTCCAAAAGTCTTAATCAAATCTAGCAGTCATTCCTGCTTCTTTCTCTCCTAATCTTCCTGATCCTGAATTATGAGATCCTTATCTATGAAAATAAAACAGCATTTGTTAAAGTCTTTTCAAAATTAAGACAAAAGCCATCAAAACTAATTGTTTGCTACTATCAAACAGATTTTTTAAGTTTGATGAATTGTTTGTAAGCACTAATCAAGTGGGTGGAGTCATAAAAGAGGGAGGGAACCAACTGAAACAATATATGTAATTTGTTTGCATTATTAGTTGAGATAATTACAAAGCAGGCGTTCAAAAGCTGTTCTTATCTTTATACCAGAAGGGAGAAAAATAGGGAGGAGAGGAAAAGCACAAGAACACCCAGCCATTGTCAGCTGCAATCTAAAATACTGCCGGATTCACAATTGTCGAACATTAGCATTACTAAGAATGCCAGGGACAGAAGTGTCACGTTGAATGTAGAGTGATGACTTCATAGGAAGGCAAAGCTGAGGATATGACCAGTTTGCAGTCACAGAGAAATCAGCTTTAATTAATTTGAGTGCCAGCTCTGTGTATAATTACACAGCATGAGAGTTTGCATGCAAATGCGGAAATGCTGATTGTTCAAATACTTGCACTTGCTCATTAATACGTTGGGACTAAGCAGGGCTGGAAAGCAGACAGGGTACGGCACACACGGTGCCTGCAGGCTAATTTGTATGATACTGTAGTTAGCAAACAGATTTCAGATGTTTCCCCTTTCTTTAAATAATAAGCACAAAAATATGTGTGTCATTTTCATCTGTGACATACCTTGTTTTCTTCTTAATTAAAATAAAATGTTTTGGGTTTTTAAAAAAAAAACTGTTGAGGGTATCCTAAACATTGCTGAAAGGCCGATTTATAACTATTTGATGGCAGTAACATTTATACCAGGTATAGGCTATTTCTATTTGACATTTATGTAATTATCCAAAGAGGTCATTTTTCATCATTGGTGAAACTGTCTGCAAAAAAGTTACATTGATAATTAAATCCCAGGAGGAATAAAGCAGTGGTCACAGTTGAACTGTCTACTTGTCTACCAAGTCTAGTATCGTGTGGCCAGCCTCAGCTAGGGCTGGAGGCTTCAAGAAAAGGACAGCTTTCTTTAGGAGAGCTCTAACCCGAAAATGTATGGAGGTGAGAGTTTCTTTCTTTCTTTCTTTCTTTCTTTCTTTCTTTCTTTCTTTTTTTTTTTTTTTTAAGATTTGACAGAAATACGGCTAGAGAGGGAACACAGGCAGAGGGGTGAGAGAGGGAGAAGTGGCTCCCCACTGAACAGGGAGCCTGTTGTGGGGCTGGATCTGGGGACTCCAGGATCATGACCTGAGCCCAAGGCAGACAGACGCTTAACCAGAGCCACCCAGGCACCCCCTGAGGTGAGATTTTCTAATCGAACCACTAAATCTCTTAGCAGAGAACAATTTCAACCAAATTCCTAACTTCCTTGACAATGACTCAGGGAAAAATCTTAAATCACAATCCCAGGAACATGTGATACTTTCTTCTGGAAATAATATAAGAAAATAAGGAATTTGCTAAAATCCCTAAAACCTGGTACAACTATCAAGTGCAACCTCTTTGGCCACATTTCAATTCTACAAATATATAGGGAGAACTTCTTTCTGTCAGAGGATATGAAGTAAGCAAGACAGACATGGTCCCTGCCTTTGCCATCTCTCTTCTCTCGGGAGTGGTACAAAGGAACCTAACTCAGTTTCCCTGGGAAATACATGCTATTATCAGTAATTACTTCAGAGAAGCCCACATTACTGAAATTTGAATCTATGGCCTTCCATAAAGAGAGTTCTCATGGTTTTTCTGGGAGACTAACTCCTTCTCTGACTTTCCTTAACCCTATTGTGTTAGATAAAGGGAGCTGCCTCTGCCCCCAGGGCTGAATGGGCACTGTGAAAAATCTGTCAGTCTATATCAGGAGAGCCCCAAAGTCCATCTGCAGCAGAATAAGTTGAAGAGGAAGGCTGACAATATCTTTTTCTGAAAACCTATATCCGTAAGAATAGTCATTTCTCAAGGAGGCAAGTAAGATACATCCCATGGATGGATATAGGACATTTCACACCATTTGATCTGACCCAGGAAGCAGTCTTCTACTTGTCTTCTCAGTCAGTTCAGTATAATATGTTGTCTGCAGAAAAATGGCTTCTAGTGTGGGGTTGTGATGGTAAATGAAAAGACCTCTATTCGTGGATGATGCAGGTGATTTCATGCAATAATTATGGTGCCAGAAGGAAAGAACAAATGTGTAGAGAAGAAAGAAGAGGACTTATTATGGAGATGGAAGGTGTTCAGGAGATCTGAGGAAGCTCTAGCTTGGAAGAGTCATGAAGAAAGTTTCTTGTAACCCAGTGTAGACGCAAATACACCAGGATGGTTCTGAAAGGCTCTGCTGTGAAGATTACAATAGAGTGAGAACCACAGATGGGCTGGCAGCACCTAATGATTCAGCAAGGTCACCCAAAACTGCTTCCACAGATTCATGGGCGCAGAATACATTCTTCAAGGGCATGAGAACAATGAGGGTGAAAATAACTAGAAATAGAAAATGTGTGGAATCTTTATTCAAAAAGTGAAAGGAAAGAAGTGAAGCAAGAAAGTTGTTTTTAGGGCAGTGGGGATTTCACCGTGAGAAAAAGAGCTGCTGGAGCAGGAACGATCTGGAGTACAGGTGGAAATGTGCCCTTAATGGGGCAGGAACTGGGGAGAGTCCAGCTTGTTATGTTAGCTATAGAGATTTGTTTAAAAAAAAAAAAAAACACAAACTTACTACAAGAAAAAAGAGAAAAAGAATATGGTGACAGAAAAAATCTGGGGTTGGGGCACCTGGGTGGCTCAGTCGTTAAGCGTCTGCCTTTGGCTCAGGTCATGATACCGGAGTCACGGGATCGAGCCCCGTATAGGGTTTCCTGCTCAGCGGGAATCCTGCTTCTCCCTCTTTCACTCCCCCTGCTTGTGTTCCCTCTCTGGCTGTGTTTCTCTCTGTCAAATAAATAAATAAAATCTTAATATATATGTAAAAAAAAGAAAAAATCTGGGGTAAAGGTAAGGGAAGTTTTGAGACCATGTGCCATGTGCCTCTGATCCTAGTGAAGACGTTATTGAGATCATCCCCTGGGAAGGGAAAGGAAAGGATGGACATGACAGGGAGATAGCAGTGACTTTACTTTCTTACTGAAAAAAAAAGTACAGCAAAATAATTGACAATGAAATTAGGTGAAGAAATGAGGGACAATGAAGAAATGGAAACAGGTTTATAAAAGCTTCACTTAGACATGAACTTGCCCCAAGGTAAAGTGCGTAATAGGACTGGACTCGTAATTACCTAACAATCTATAAGTTTACATTCTCCACTATCAGACACTTAAAGTGGTTGTTTACAGTATAGCACTCTTGTACTCCACAGTGAGAAAGGAGCTCTGGGAAAGATATGTGCCCATGAAATAGAAGAGACATTCAATGCACAAAGGAGCTTCATCTTTGAGAGAAAAACCTACCATCTCTCTGGTGCTTCTCTTTCCCTCTGCTCTCCTGAATCCTTGCTGGTGACAGTCAATGTATTTATTTAACAAAGGGGAAAGCTGTATGGGACTGCCCAAGTCTCCCTTTATCATTGTACTTTCTTCCTACAAAACCCAGATTCCTGCGGGCTCCTACCCCCTGGGTTAGGCACCAACAGCAGGACACTATTTTCTGAAAAACCAGAGTTTAAGACAGTACCCATGTATCACTTGGCAGAGAGAAAGCCCTAGAAGTCTAACTCCCTGCTTGATATGTCTGGAATTACCATTAGCATTTCAAGACAGGTGCATTCGTAGGCTTAGCTGGCTCTTCCAGTTTTCCTGCCAGAAGACAGGAGCATAGCAAGTCAGTCACTGAGTGGCTGCCAACAGACACAGGGCATCCCCTGGGAGTGGCAGGCCTGGTGCACTATGACAGGGGCACCAAACATTCTGAGATTCCTGGAGAGATTGGTGGTTGTGGTGTGTGCATGTCTGGGCCCCCCAAGGACCAGGCAGCACTCAGTAGGCTAAAGAACAATAGAAGCATCGTCTGAAAATGCTTCCAGCCTGCCACTTGCTGGGCTTCTCTCAATTCCTTTCTGTTTGGGCCTCTTCCCCTGCCTTCTACTATCCTCTTCTCAAGCTTTCCCAGATCCCAAATCTAAGGGTCCAACTGACCAGGTAAAAGTTCATGGGGTGTAACAAATAGGGAATGTTAGAAGGTTTCTACACAAAGGAATGATACTAAGCCCAGCCCCCAAATCAAAGATTTTGTGAGGGTTTCCTTTATATCACTCAGTACAGGGTATGCTGGAGATCTGAAGTAGATGTATCAAGCCCTTTACTTACAGAGTTCACTATTAAGTAAGTCTATCCTGTTACACAAGAAATGTTTAATGATATAAAGGCACTCAACAAGACAGAAATTTCTTCTGTAGGAAAAGAAAAATATTAGCGAAGAAAATGACTGAAGCAAATGAATTTAGATAAGGGAATATATATTAACATGAAAAAAATCTGTTTTAAAGAGATTTTTCTGGGATGCCTGGGTGGCTCAGTCCCTTAAGCGTCTGCCTTTGGTTCAGATCATGATCCCAGGGTCCCTGGATCAAGTCCGCATGGGGCTTTCCCTTGCCCAGTGGGGAGTCTGCTTCTCCCTCAGCCTGCTGCTCCCCCTGCTTGTGCTCTCTCTCTCTGACAGATAAATAAATAAAATATTTTTTTTATAAAGAGATATTTTTCTGGCAGCAACATTTAAAGTAGTTTGGATGCAGAAGAGCCTAAAGAACATTTATGAGGCTATGAGATAGTCTATCGAATGGATGGAAAAGAGGATATAAGCAGTATCTCAGAGGAAGTATTAACAGGGTTTTGCAAATTATTGTGGAAACAGGAACGTGGTCATACTTGACTTTGAGATTTCAAACATCAGTGATGACATTTAAAAAAAATAAACCTGAGGAGATGGAAATGTGAGAAGGAAGACACTAAATTCAGCTTGGATATTATGAGTTTTTCAAGGTGCCAGAGCCTATCTTTGTAGAGAAGTGTACAGGTGGACACCTGTCTCTAGCACTCTAAAGACATACAGGGCTATAAGGGTCACTTGCACTCAAGGCCCAACTAGTAGAGAGATTGTTAAGAAAGAGAGAGAACAAGCAAGAAGAGGGCTCAGGAACAAACTTTTAGATCACACATATGAACCTGTGAAGAGGAAGGAGACAAAAGCTTCAGTCACACAGAAAGAAAACTTAGAGGGACACCTGGGTGGCTCAGTTAGTTAAGCATCTGACTCTTGATTTTGTCTCAGGCCATGATCTCAGGGTTGTAAGATCAAGCCCCACGTAGAACTCCAAGCTGGGCATGGAGTGTGCTTAGAATTCTCTCTTTCCTTCTCCTTCTGCCCCACCCCCCATGAAAGAAAGAAAGAAGAAAGAAAGAAGGAGAGAAAGAGAGGAAGGAAGGAAGTGGAGGAGGGAGGGCAGGAGGGAAGAAAGAAAACTGAGAATGTCCACAGAGAGGAAGGGTGGAGAGTTTCTAAAAGAAAGGACTGGTCAGGTGAAAAGGAGGATGAAATATAAAAACACTGGATGTCCCAATGAGTTAGTCATTGAGACCAATAGGAGAGAGGTTTCACTGAAATTATGGGAAGAGAAATCATATTGCTAGGTGATAAATTCTTACCAAATATCTTCAGTGTATTTGAATATTGAAAGTAAAGCAAAGCATTACGTTTTCTAGTAGTTTGCTCTTAAATGTGAGGTAGAAGAGACAAGGATAAGAACTATCTCAAAGAGTGAGGCAAGTGACAGCAGTTCAACTTGGTCAGCTGCACCATTTTACCCAAGCAGAGGCCTGTTGTAATTCTAGTTTCTCTCAAGCTCTTACTTCCTGTTGTTAGGGGAATGTGGGTGGCAGTTAATGGGGAAAAGTTGATGATGTTCAAAGACGACTAAGTCTATAAAAGGCAATCGGGCTCTTCCTACAATTCATGCTTAGGAATTAAAGGAATCTCCCCCTCACCCCACCCTCCACCTTCCAGAAAGTCATTTCTACTCCCCCACTCTCCTTGGCTTATTTTATCTTTTTTTTTCCCCTCGTCATAGCACATACCCTCCCCAATGTCCATCACCCAGCCACCCCATCCCTCTCACACCTCCCCTCAGCGACCCTCAGTTTGTTTCCTGAGATTGAGTCTCTTATGGTTTGTCTCCCTCTCTGGTTTCATCTTGCTTCATTTTTCCCTCCCTTCCCCTATGATCTTTTGTCTTGTTTCACAAATTCCTCATTTCCTCTCATAGTGAGATCATATGATAATTGTCTTTCTCTGATTGACTTATTTCACTTAGCATAATCCCCTCTAGTTCCATCCACATTGTTGCAAATGGCAAGATTTCAGAGTTTTTTATGGTTGTATAGTATTCCAGTGTGTATGTGTGTGTATACATATACAGATATGTATAGATATGTATACACACACAAGATATATATACACACACACACCACATCTTCTTTATCTGTTCATCTGTTGATGGACATCTAGGTTCTTTCCATAGTTTGGCTATTGTGACATTGCTACTATAAACAGTCAAGTGTATGTGCACCTTCAGATTTATTTTATCTTTTTTGAGTACAGTTTACCCTTATAGATGTGGGTACTTGTCTTATGTGGTAAGACCATTTGAAAAGACCTTGATAAAACATCCATGTCATTTAAAGGCATGTTCTTCAGCTACTAGTGACTTCTAAAGGGTACAGAATTCTCAGAATACCTTGGCTTTCCAAGTAGCAAACTCAGCGGTTAGTATCCCTACATTATTATGCTTCCCTTAAGAAATAGGTTAATCTGGAAAATCCTAAGTGAGTGTATATCTTTCCTTGGCTTTTGCTTTGTTTGTATCCACATGTTATAGTGCTCAGTGCTCAGACCTACACAAAGCAATCAGATAACAAATAGTGCCATGGGAGTGAAATTATTTTTAGGTCCCCTGGGTGGCTCAGTTGGCTGGGCTATTGACTTCAGCTCAGGTCATGATCCTGGAGTCTGGGGATCGAATCCCAAATCAGGCTCCTGGTTTGGTGGGAAGTCTGTTTCTCCCTCTGATCAGAACTCTCCCTTCTCATGCTCTCTCTCACTCTCTCTTTCCTCAAATAAATAAATAAAATCTTTAAAAAAAGGAAAAGGAAATCATTTTTTCCCGGGGGGTAGAAAATTGTTTCTTGCCCTATTCAAACACTTTTATTATCAGCCACCTAAAAATCCTCTCAACTCTCTACTGATGCATCTTTAAATGTGCAGCTGAGATATAGTACCTAGACTGTTGGAAGAGAATATAATTATGTGGTTATGTATGTAATACTCTCTGTTACCAAAGAGTTATGTATAGGGACATATGAATTATTTGTGTGTCATATTATTATAGTGTTCCATTATATATTATTTGTGTTCTTTTCAAAATACTAAGAGCTATGTGATATGTCTAGGTTTTTTCTATGTTTATTTTTAGTTGCAAGAAGATCTGTCTTGCATAATTCTACAGGATTTTTCTTTGTTTATATATATATATATATATATATACATGGATACACACACATGTGTGCACATGTGCACGCACACACACGCGCACACACACGTTAAGCACTCAAGGAGGCACCCTCATAAACTTGCCCTGCAAGGTTGTTGGTTCATCTGTCAAAGAAATTCATTACCAAGAGAATGCCTTGCTTTATATGCTTGCTAAATTTTTAAAAAATGTTTTTCATTATATTTATGCAAACGTACCATGGCTAGCTCATAATTTACCAAATGCGAGCATTTGTCAGGGTCATTTCAATCACTCAGAAAAATGTGCCTTTGTATATTTTGATTATTTAAAGCAATTGTGTTTCTATTATGCGTCTGTGCGGCCAGAATAGCATGGCTGTCTTGACTGAGGAAGTGGGAATGCTCTTATTTTCATACATGCATCTGCAGAAGTACTTCTGATTGTTTAACCCATGTACAGATAGTGATGTGCACATAAATGATTTTGCACTCATTTATTTTCCTTGGCACTTCAGAAGAGAAGGGTAATGCAAAGGAAAATTATATATGTTGTTGTTTGCATTCAAAATACAATATATAAAATCAATTGTAAGCTGGGGATACATTTAATATTTTGAAACATAAAAATTAGGATACACTACATAGAAATCTCTGTCTTGTGATCACATCTTATTGATACATTAGCTAAACATTTGGAATTTTTTTTCCCTTTGGGCCTGTGCAAATTTTATATACCAAATTCTGAAGTTCTCTGGGATCAAATAGTGTCATTCAAATTTGCTTATCTTGCCTTGAAGCAAATCAGCTTACTTGATTCTTAGATGAGAAAATAGTGGTATTTTCCAATGGGACAGGAAAGGGAAATAGAACTAATTCAAGGCATTATGGACTGATCCTGATTATGGTGTCACCATATGACTGTAGAATCGAGTCTTAGGGAGTTTTCTGAGATACTGTCTCATTGAATTTAAATTGCTATCAATAGTAAGACACACCAATATTTTATATTGTACAAAGAAAATTTAAAACTATGACAATGAAACTATGATATACCATTGATTGAATAGCTTTATCCCATTTCAGAAATGTTAAAACAGGATGCCCAGGTGGCTTAGTTGGCTAAGCATCTGCCTTGGACTCAGGTCATGATCACAGGGTCCTGGGATGGAGCCATTCATCAGGTTCCCTGCTCAATCAAGAGCCTGCTTCACATTCTCCCTCTGTCTGCCGCTCTGCCTACTTGTGCACTCTATCTCTCTGTCAAATAAATAAATAAAATATTTTTTAAACAAAGAAAGAAATGTTGGGGCACCTGGGTGGCTCAGTCATTGGGCATCTGCCTTCAGCTCAGGTCATGATCCCGGAGTCCCGGGATTGAGCCCCACATTGGGCTCCCTGCTTGAGGGAGGCCTGCTTCTCCCTCTCTCACTCCCCCTGCTCGTGTTCCCTCTCTCACTGTGTTTCTCTCTGTCAAATAAATAAATAAAACCTTAAAATAAAAAAAAGAATTGCATTTATAAAATAAATAAATAATACAAATCAAAAAAAGAAGAAATGTTAAAACAAGGGGGAAAATGCATCTCATAATGGATGAAATAGCATATAAGAAATAATTACAGAGCTTTAGACCTTGGATATAGTATATTAACTATATCAGCACAACTGAAAGGCATTCCTTTCTTGGCAAGAGAAGATTTATTATCTCCTTCTTTCAGTGGGACTAAAAATATGTACTGTGTATTCCAAAATGTTTCTTTTTCTCATTCATAAGAGTTATCAAGAAGATATTCTCCCTTTTGTAAGACTTCAACTTTTCTTTTCAGTTTTATTAAGTTATAATTCACAAAATTGTAAGCTATTTAAAGTGGACAGTGTGATGATTTGATACATGTATGGTGACAGGATTTCTCCCATTGAGTTAATTACACATTCATCCCCACACATATTTACTTTTTCTTTCCCTTTTTTCCTTTCCTTTTCTTCTTCTCCACCTCCTCCTCTTCCTCTTCCTCCTCCTCGGCTTTTTTTTTTTTTTTTTTTTTTTTTTTTTTTTTTTTTTTTTTTTTTTTTTTTTTTTTTTTTTTTTTTTTTTTTTTTTTTTTTTTTTTTTTTTTTTTTTTTTTTTTTTTTTTTTTTTTTTTTTTTTTTTTGGTGAGGACTGAGTTGACTTTGCCTTGAAGGAGGCAAAATAGTAATACAAGAGAAAAAAACTTGTGGTTTAGAATTTTTTAAGTTCTGACTTGACTCACGTGAGACTTTAGACTGTAAATTAATCTAGATGAGATTCTGTGCCCCACTCACTCTATCCCCTCAGGTTTCAGGTTTTTTGCCCATCAAAACTCCCCCACCAAAGCAGTCTGGGACTAATAGGCATTCAAGCTTTTATGACAGGAAACTCGAAAAGAGGTGGATACTAAATATTCCTTACAGCACAATGATAAAGCAATATAAAAAACAGTCAACCAAAACTTGTTAAAATCTTCCAAAGGAGTTAAAACTATTTTATCCCAAGCACATTTGTTGTAAAATATGTAAACAAGTAAATTCTTTGATTTGGCTGTCAAATAATGAACTTTAAGAAAAATAAACTATTTCATTGTCCCTTTCATCACCACCTATATCCAACCTGCAGCCAGGCAAATAGTATTTGCCCAGTAGATGTCTCTTGAGTGATTTAATTAAATGATAAATTATGACCAAAGTGTCCTTTTCCTTATCTCAGTTTTGGAGATAGGCATTATGAGGCAAGAAACAATGATAGACTAATAATAATAAATTGCATTGTAGTTGATTCCTTACATATTGCATATCAATATATTTTCTATTATAGTAAAGATTTTTGTGACATTATATACAATACTCAATTATTTTATCAACTATCCATCTATTAAATAAACATGTATAAAGCACCTAGTGACTAATAGGCATTTTGGATAGAAAGATGAATGGTATTGCCCTCTGAAGCAGCGATTTTTCCATTTTTGGTCTCGACACCCATTTCCATACTCAAAACTTATTGAGGATCCCCAAAGCTTTTTTTTTTTTGTGGATCATAGCTCTCAATATTTTTCACATTAGAATATTGAAAAAATTTAGTATTTAATTATTCAATTAAAAATAGCAATAATAAACTCATTGCACTTTGACATAAAAACACATTTTGGGGGCACGTGGGTGGCTCAGTCAGTTGAGCATCCAACTCTTGGTTTCTGCTCAGGTCATGATATGAGTGACTTAAGATCAAGCAAGCCCGACCTGAGGCTCAGCACTTAGTGGAAAGTCTGCTTGAGATTCTCTCTCTCTCTCTCTCTGCCCCTCTCCCTGCTTGTGTGCTCTCTTTCTCTCTCTCGAAAATAAATAAATCTTTTTTAAAAAAACATATTTTATGAAAATGAACTATGTTTTTAAAGACAAAAATATAGTCTGAAAATTGACATCATTTACATTTTTTGCAAAATCTTTAATATCTGTGTTAAAAGAGGACATCGAAATTCTCACATCTACTTGTATATAAATCTATTGCAATGTATTGTTTTGTTTGAAATATAAGAAAAAAATCAGCCTTACAGATATTAGTTGAAATGACGGGAGAATTATTTTAATAGCCTTTTCAGATAAATGTGATATTCTTCTTTGGTATTAAACTAAACTTCAACAAATAATAGTCCTTTAAAGGTTACTTGCAAGGTGGAATATGAAAGCATATCAAAGAACATTTTAAAATCTGTCGCATTAAAACACATTGGTTTATCTTACTTTTTTTAAAGTGAGCTCTGCGACTAACATGGGGCTCAAACTCACAACCCCAAGATCAAGAGTCAGAAGGTCTATCAACTGAGCCAGCCAGGTGCTCTGGTATATCTCATATTTTGAATAGATCTTTTACTATGCATTACTTGCATGATTTTATAACATGATGGAAAATACTGTTTCACTGATTTATGCAGATTTCCCAAAAGTTGACATATGTCATAAAACTTTTTTTTTTTTTTTAATCGCCACTGTTAAGGTCACCACCAAGCTTATCAAGAAAGTATTGGGAAGTTGTTAAGTTCACAGTGGCAGATAAAAAATTGTTCTTTAGATTATAATTTTGGTATGAATGCTTGAATTTTATCATTGGCAATAAATGTCACTGGTTGTTTCCCTTGAATTGACTTGCTTGCTTTCATTCATCTTTTGAAAAATATCTGTGAAGTACCCAACTCTGAATAACCAGGGTTTGTCTGTTAGTTGCTTTGTAAGTAAAAATGGTGTTCCATGAAAAAAGAAGCTATTTCAGCTTGCAACCCAAACATTTATTTCACAAGCACTTGACAATCATCATCCTTCAGTTATAGTGCGAGTGCTTTTTATGTACATCCCATTTTGGCATGCAGAATATCAAAGATGGGCCGCCTGGGTGCTCAGTGGTTAAGCCTCTGCCTTCAGCTCAGGTCAGGATCCCGGAGTCCCGGGATGGAGCCCTACATCGGGCTGCCTGCTCAGCGGGAAACCTGCTTGTGTTCCCTCTCTAGCTGTGTTTCTCTCTGTCAAATAAATAAAATCTTAAAAAAAAAAAAAGAATATTAAAGATGTATATTCAGGAATTTGGACTTTATAAAATGAATGTCAATTGTCATTGTTTTTAAAAGGGCATTCTTAATTGAAATTGGTATGTTATTTTTTTGTTCTTTGGTGTTATTTTGCTTTTCTGTTTTTGCAAGGGTTAGGTGATAAGGCCAGTTTGGTGCCACTTGCCTTAATTCAAAATTTTAGCAGTTTTATATACCAATGCTTTTGCATCATCAGTACATATGTCAAAAGAATGAAAAAGACAAGGAATGTCTTAGTATTACTTTGAAAGTAGATTTGACTTTGCAAATTCCCCTAAAAGTGTCTCAGGGACCTTGAGGCGTCTGCTGATTTCACTTTGAGAACTGTTACTCTAGAGATTGAAAGGTTAAGGGAGCAGATAGATAAATGAACATTAATTTTCTGTGGTTTTTAATAAGTACAGCGATAGAGGAAAGCACAGGGTCTTTGAGGAATATTTCCCAAAAAAGAATGCGTCTGACTGGGATCCTGAAGGACAACTAGGTGCCAGCCCGGTAAAGGATGGAGTCTGGCTGATTGAATCCTGTTTTTTCACTCACAAGATTATTTCTGTTTTCATTTTACTAATGCTCTTTGTAAAGTCTACAGAGATCTCAACCATATGGTTCCTACAGGTAACTGGATTCCAAAAAAACATGCATGCCTAGTCATGTAAGGTCATTAATAAGCTATTACCACTCAAAGCTGAGTTATACTATGGGAATTTGAAAGAGAGAATCTGGATAGTTGCATGAGGCTCCATGTTGTGTTGCGCAGACATTTTTATGTGTTAAGCCAGATGTCATCTATTTTATGTGCTTTTGGGCTCTGTGTCTCAACAGAAATAAATTCAAATTGGTCCTCATCAATGTGACCTGGTTAAGTATCATTAACCATTTTAAGTAACATGAAAAAGACTGTAAATAACTGACAGGGATTGAATTCCTAATATGTGAGTTAGTGGGCTTACAGACATGATCACATTTCATTATCAGTTTGATAGGTACGTATAGTAGCCCCATTTTTAAGATCAGGAGACTGAGGTTCAGAGAAATTCAGTAGTATGCCAAAGCCACAAAGTGCATAAAATGCAGAACTGGTTTCTAAGCCAGCGACAACCAGTGACGGGGTCTCTGTTCTTTCTCAAACTGGGGTAGAGGTAAGCCGGAAGCAGGAAGTAGGAAGAAGCGGATTAGAAGACAGTGTCAGGAGCACACGCTACTCATCTCACTGCAGTCCACAGTTCTGCCTTGGTGACAAATTTTAGAGACATTTTAAAATTCAAAACAGAACCAGGTATGCAATGAAATAAAATGGAAACCACTTGAATTATGAAGAGTCAGATGGAGACTTCTTAGAAATCTTCTCTCAGCAGGGGAGAATCAGGCATTTTCCCAGATTGTCCAGAAGTCAGAGTTCATCCTCCTCTGCCTTGACAGGACTTTTAAGATGCCCTCTGAGATACTCATTCCTAAATCAAAACAAACCAACGTATCGCCCTAGGAAATAGAGCAAGCAAATCCTGCCCAGGTAGTGTTCAACACAGTCTCGGTCTAAAGGGCTAGGAAAGTGCTCCTAATCCCCGATTGTTAGGGTGCAAGGCAAATTTCTAACCATCTTCCACAGATATGACATGAGTACTAGAAGAGATGACGTTAGGAGAGAAGCAATTAACTCTAATATTTACTTACAAACAGACGCTAATAGCAGATGATAATGATTATGAGAATGAATATGACGAAAACTGTATTTTTGTGTATCTACCATGTGCCAAGCACTATGCATAAATTCATCATTTTAAGTTAACTGCACAACCATCTTATAAGGTGATCTTATTATCCCCATTTGTGTATGTACCCAGACATAATACTATTGCATTCATGTTATCCCAACAAGTCTATGAGCTATTATTATCCATATGCTGTTGACAACAAAATTGGTCTCAAAGTAAATAAGTAATCGCCCAAGTATACCAGTAAGTAAATGATGGAAATATGCACAGACCCCCCCCCCCCAGGCTTGTCTCAAAAGCTTCAGATCCTTTCATGCCATGTTGCCTTGATATTAGGTGGGAGTAACTATATATTTTTAATCTAAACTTGGATGCCTCTGAGAGTAAAAAGGATGTTATTAATAATTGTGCCAGAGCAAGACATAAATTGGGATTGTCCAGATGAGGGAGAAATGGTTACCTTATTATTAGGTAAACATGGGGGCTATAAGGTATCGAACTTCTTAAAAATAAATGCATTTTGATATTTGTTTGTTTTATAGTATTTACTAATCATTATACCTTAAGCAAATTTTTGTAACTTAAGGGAATACACTTTTGCGTTTGCTTGATAGCTGAGAAATCATTTTTACCTAGCAAATTAAAAAATTACAGTACGGTTAAAAATGCATAATTTTTGATACATTTTTATATACAATGAAATAGAAGTCAGGCAGAAAACTCTAAAGGGGATAAAGAAGATTTAGAAAACTCTAATTCAGTATTAAAGTTTAATGAATGTGGCACTTGCTATGTTCTGAAATGTTATAACTTACTGATTGAGGGGAGAAAATTCTGGGAAGTATGTTGCATACTTGAGTATTTTCCTATTTCAGAAATAATCCTGTAACAATAACTTGAGATGCTTTTAGATAATGGTGGCAGGTAGCTACTCCACCTTGATCCAAATACAGGTTTGGGCATGTTTTTTTTTTCTTTTATAGTTGCTTCTACTCCAGTGTATCATAGGTGCAAGTCTTAATTTCTTTCCAGTAAAAGAAGAATAGCTTATAATTTCTTTTGTTTCTTTTTCTTTGATGCAAGAGTTCTCTCCTCCCAGTTTTTAACCTGCTTTGTTCAGTCTCTTTTTTTTTGCTTTCATTTTTTTTCCTCCTCAGTAGATTTACATAAAGTTAAATGACTTAAGCTATTTATAATATTATTTTTGGATTTTACTGCTTCTTACTTTGACTGTTCCTGATCATACCCAGATTTATTTCCTAGAAGAAGCTAATTTAGTAAAACCTTTTGTTTCAGTGGGAATTGTTTTCTTTTTTGTAAAATAAGGACTATAAATTTTCAACCAAACAGGCCACTCAAAAATACAGATTTGTTCACAGATGAGCATTTTTTTTCTTTTTTTTCTTTTGTTCTTTTTTATTTATTTATTTTTAAAGATTTTACTTATTTAACAGAGAGAGACACAGTGACAGAGACAACATAACCAGGGGGAGTGGGAGAGGAAGAGGCAGGTTTCCTGCTGAGCAGGGAGCCCAAGGCGAGGCTCCATCCCAGGACCCTGGGATCGTGACCTGAGCAGAAGGAAGATGCTTAATGACTGAGCCACTCGGGCTCCCCTCTTTTTTCTTTTTTTAATTCTGAGAGACCATGCATGTATTCTTGAGGAATACAATATGTACCAGCTTTGAACAAACATTTTATGCAGACACAGGTCTAAATAAGAGAAAGAGCAACAATTCACATCGTGTACATTACCACTGTGAGATTTTGCTCTGTGTGTGTATCTTGTAAATTTTTGTGCTTAGAGTAGCCTTTCAATCTTTTAAAATCATCCTTATGAATCTTTCAGTTGGCTGGACATAAGAAAAGAAGGCTTTTCTCTTGAATGAATACGAGAATTATTATGTTGAACATTGAGTAAGAGTGTGCTGAACACTTAATGCTACTTGACATGCATGGTACTCCCCACAAGCCTACCTCCAAAATGATGAGACAGAGATAAATACAGATCTGCATACAGGTCAAATTGCCCAGTGCTGGGGGAAATATCTCTTATCCCCCCATCCCCCGCTTTCTCTTTCATTGTTTCTTCATGAGACCGGGGACACATAACATAATGAGAAACAGAAGTCAAAGGAAGCAGTGTTCTTAGGTCCAGTGTGCAGATTAGTAGAACCTGGTATATTTAAGAGCTGATGTTTTGAGGCCAACTGGATCAAGGTAGGTAAGGTATTCTGTTCCCACAGACACCAGTAAGCTTGGCACTTCTAGTGTTAGGGATGGTTTGTTTCTTCCCTTCACTTATGACAACTGCTGCCAGACAATCAAAACTCCACAATATCACAATTGCTCAAAGCACTGAAATATATATTTCACATAAAAATGGGACAAGAGAGGACAGAAGAAGATGCAAATGATAAGAAGGGAAGAAAGAAAGGCAGTTTTGCTAGTGTATCTTATGCTAATGATCTTCACTCTTTGTCTCTAACAGAACTTGTCAGATCCTAGAAATTTATTTCTTGCCTAAAAGAAAGTAGCTTGGAGGAGTTGATATTCCAGAATATGGAAAACACAAGGTCCAGAGGCAGAAAGATCTGTGTTGGATTAGTTCTGTTCTAGACTTTTTATAATCTTAAACAAGTTCTTTAAATTGTTTGAGCTCCATTTCGTTATCTGTAAAATGGTCACAATAATACTTATTCCACAGTATTGGGCATGAATGCTGAATGAGTTTCTATACCCAAAACATCTAGCATAGGGCCTGATAATGAGTGTGCACACATTTGTTGGCTATTTTTATTGTGGTTAAAAATATAATTATATTCCCAGAAATTACATTTTGTTACTGTCAGAATCACATAGACCAACAACAAAGAGAGGAATCTCTATTTTCTCTTCTGTATATGGTCAGCAATTTTAAAGAAAGATCTCTTAGAGGGAAATAAGAGCAAAACCAACTGTAATTGGCTGTGATCATACAAAGAGCTGCACGTTACCACCACCACCAACAAAATCATAATCTAAGACCTAAATTAAGCCAGGTTAAAAACCATCAAAAGCAGCATAAAAGAATAAAACCACATAAACCAATGTATATCCCAAAAAGTATATATAAAGGGCAAATTACTTTCTTGGTGTTGGTGGTGGTGATTGTGCTGGGGAGGATTGAAAGGAAAGACGGTATTTAAAGTGGTTAAGAATGTTTAAAATACAACTCTATTACAGAGCATTTGATCTTCCGAAAAAATAGACTGCTATATGGTTTTAATCCTCCATCTTCTCATCTGTAAAATAGGGACAATAAAAGACCTACTTTATAGGATTGTACAAGGATTATATGAGATAATGCATGTAAAGCAATCAGTATAAGCCTAAGTAAGCACTCAGTATTCTTATCAGTGCATGGGGGACTTTTGCTTCTGTTTCGCATGGTCACTTCTCCATTTCATTTTTTTTTCTTTCTTTTTTTTTTTTTTTGATCTGGCTGTTTGTTTAAGTCATCAGGACTTCCTGAAGTATAGTCCTGGACTGTTTACTTCCAGAACACTTGAGTGCATATGAGGGCTCCATGACAGTGAAGCATTTTAAAATGTAAATTATGAGCCAGTCATATATGATTCTCTGCATAGGCCCACAGGAACCTGAGGCTGGGCTTCTCTTTGGAGAAAGGCATTGCATGGTTCCCAAAAGGCAAACTACAAGCCAAAGGTCATGCATCATGTTTTGACATTTCACCATCAAAAATCATCTATCAGTGAGACTCAGTTCATATGACTATTCTTGTTTGATTTGGCAATGAGGTGAAATGTCAATAGGCTTCCTATTTTGACTGAAATTGTTGAATATACCAAAGGGAATATTGCATGTGTGTTAGTCATCCCAAAATAAAGATGAGTATACTTTCCTGAAAAGCTCAGCTACACACTAATGGGATAATGGATCACCAGAATACTTTATATTTGAAATGGGTACTTTGTTCACATTCTTGCTTCACTGGAAAATTGTGTCACTGTTGCCAAAGTCTTGAGTTTCCTTTACCCCATGCCTGGATTCTCCATTGACACTAATGGGAATTTCACCTTCGAGCACAGACAGTATATGAAACTAAAATGACAATAGCAGAAGCTAAAGAATATATTTTATACATTGTGCTACATAATACTTTTCTTGACTGTTTCTGTTATAGTCATTGACTATTGCTAAAAAAGATCCATTTGGAAATCTGAAAACACACTGTCTCTAGGGGCTAGTCTTTCAAAAACACACTTTTACCCAGACATGTCATCACAAATTATATAAAAGAATAATTATAGATCAATCTGCATAATTTTAATTTTGTGGTTAGTTAATTACAAAAGCATATCCTTCTGGCACTGCCATTAGTCTATAAGGTATGTGTGCTTTTTTTTTTTTTTTCAGTCTAAAGGAATGACATTTTGGAGAAAAAAATTGTCCATATTTTCTTAAGGAAACATAATGCAAAATTTGCCACTTGTTGAAATTTAAAGTATGATGAACTCTTTGTAGTTCATGTTCACACATTAACAATAACCTGTAGAGCTATGAGCTGTTAGAATGTAGCATTAAAAAAGAAAACCTGTGTGAAAGAAGAAATATAAAGCCCATTTTATGAGTGGCCAAATGTCAAAAATGTATTAAAGCCATTTACAGGCTATCCTGTTCATTATTTTGCTGACTTAGATACCTTGAAGTGTTTTGTATCCATTTCATTATCTGCAAAAGTATGAATTGTAATGGAATTTACATAAAAATCCTGCTAGAGAGTGGGGACTTTACTGCGTAGTCAGCTTTGCCTCCTAATCCAATCTTCCCCAATGCAGTTGCCAAACTCAAACAGCAGGATCTCTTTTATAAAGAAAAGTATGAATTTGAGCTGTAAAATGAGCACAACTATTTTTCTATTACTCTGGATGCTTCCTCTTGCTGAGTTTACATAAGAAGTCTAGCAGGAGGGGTTATTAAATAGCCTCAGAAATTAGCCCCAAAACAATTATCTTAGTTTAGCTATGGAAAAAGACACAAGAGGCTTAATGAAAAGAGCATTTAAATTTTTGTGATTGAATATCAGTTGGACACCTCTGTAGTTATTAACCCTTGTGGGCAGCATTTCAGATTTATTATTATTTTTAATTGAATTGTTTTTGAAAAACTGTAGATTAAAAACTGTTTTCTCCCCTATGTTAGTCAGGGATCCCAGAGCAAACTGTGTAATAATGGGTTCTTTAAAAGTTTGGTTTAAGCCTCACTGCATGGCAAGGAATATACCCTTGTTCAAAATAAATTTGAATTTACATATTATAATAGATTTGTAGAAATATTAAGTAGGAAAAATGTCTCCAGTCATATCACCCACCACCCATTCCTTACAATCATCTTCCAACACCCATGGCTTTCTTTGTCGTTAGGAGTAAATTTGCCATGAGTTAAAGCTTTCTACAGTCTCCTTAAGAGAATATTTCAAGAGGTGCCTGGGTGGTTCAGTCATTAAGCATCTGCCTTCAGCTCAGATCATGATCCCAGGGTCCCAGGATCGAGCCCCACATCAGACTCCCTGCTCAATGGGAAGACTACTTCTCCCTCTCACTCCCCCTTCTTATGTTCCCTCTTTTGCTGTGTTTCTCTCTGTCAAATAGATAAAATCTTTTTAAAAAAGAAAGAGAGAGAAAATATTTCAGAAGTTACTATTCGTGTTTGTTTTTCATTTTCCCCTACCTAGCCAGAATTTTGGATTTCTCAATATTGCCTATTTTCCTGTGGTCTTCTGCCATTCCAAGTAATTTCTCTGTCTCAATAGTATTTGCTATTTTAAAATATTTGTTGGCTCTTACCATGTCAGATCTTAAAAGTTACTTAATCACTTGCTTTAATCTTTCCTCTCAAGCCCCCTCCCAACTTCACCTCCCTAATCACTTCATCACTTTTTTTCCCCTCTTAACTTTCTCCAATCTTCTACATATTTCTGGAATTGAGTTTATCCAAACTGAATGCACTTTTCCAGGTGCATCATATATCATTTCCTAAGTCTGGGATGTGATGGCTCTTTGTATACAGCCCAAATGCTAGTGGGGTTTGTGGAGTTTGTTCTTTTTTCCTGATCACTGTCAGTATGTTGATTCAGAGTGTTTTTGGAACATTTCCCACTTATTCCTGAGGGAGCCTTTCTGAAAATGGCCTATCTCCTACCTGGTTAGTCTATTTAAGGGATATGAAATGGGAGAAAATGTAATTTTGTAAACTCTGTTAGAAAACATGTCCAGTTATCCCACCCAATCCTCTGCCACTTTCAGAAACACATTGTATTTTCTTGGTATTTTCATCTTTGTTAACTATATTTCATTATGAAAATGGAATGGAAGAACATTCAAACAAACTGCTGCAAAGGCCATGAGAGCAAAAGTGGACAACTCAACTCAACTTAGGACACAATGCTTCTCCTAGCTGTGTTATACATATTTAAAAGAGAAAACAAACAAACAAAATACTTAAAAAGATCTTCAGTGAAATTAAAGCATTCTCTAATGATTCCTCCTCTCTCTCTGCCTGCCTCTCTGCCTACTTGTGATCTCTCTGTCAAATAAAAAAAAAAAAAAAAAAAATTTAAAAAAAATTAAAAAAAAAAAAAAGGGTGCCTGGGTGGCTCAGTGGGTTAAAGCCTCTGCCTTCAGCTCAGGTCATGATCCCGGGGTCCTGGGATCGAGGCCCGCATCAGGCTCTCTGCTCAGCGGGGAGCCTGCTTCCTCCTCTCTCTCTGCCTGCTTCTCTGCCTACTTGTGATCTCTCTGTCAAAAAAAAAATTTTTTAAAGCATTCTCTATTTAATGATTCTACATTTTCTTCATCTGTTCTTTGCAATTCATTTTAACTACTTTTCCTGACCTTCAAAGCCAGTGATAGAAAAGAAATATAAAATTAAATTTGGCACACCAAAATGTTAACAATAAATTACACAAATTTCTTTCCGTATCATCATAAGAATTATGACTAAATATAAAAGGATTATGTATCCAATTATCGGGTAGAAGCAGGCTACACCAAAATGAAACACAAGCCACTTCAAGCAGTACCCAAAAGACCACAAACACCTATGCATCAGTAAAGCAAATCTGAGAATGTATGAGTTGATGAATATGGGGGGAAAATTACTGTCCTCCTAAAGTTTTCTATATTCACACAAATATGTATCATGTTCATAGATTCTAAGAAGTTATCAGTTATAAGACTACTCCCAGGGTGCCTGGGTAGCTCAGTGGGTTAAAGCCTCTGCCTTCGGTTCAGGTCATGATCTCAGGGTCCTGGGATCGAGGCCCACATCTGGCTCCCTGCTCAGGGGGGAGCCTGCTTCCCCCTCTTTCTCTGCCTGCCTCTCTGCCTACTTGTGATCTCTCTCTGTGTGTCAATAAATAAATAAAATCTGAAAGAAAGAAAGAAAGAAAGAAAGAAAGAAAGAAAGAAAGAAAGAAAGAAAGAAAGAAAGAAATACAAACTGGTTGATTTAAAAGAGTGTTTAAAAACAAAAAAAGAATCTACTCCCACTGATTTCGTAACAGCTTTTCAGAAAATAAATGACATGAAATCTACACACAAGGGTTCTGTTTGCTAATTGTCAACAGCATACGTATATCTATATATCACTCTTGCATTTGAATCACAAAGTTTGACTCAAAATCTTTTTTATATTCTTGGAGTCATTTTTGAGCCTTGACGGTGACATCAAAGAGACAACCACAATGCTTTTCAGTTAATTCACCTTCGATTATATATCTCAGTCAATACTCCTTCAGTTATATATCTAAACAACCAAATAGCCCCCAAATGATCTTGAGCAAAAAGGAAAATTACTGGCTTTTGTAACTTAAAATCCTGTAAATAGTTTTCAGCCACTGCCAGTTCATAGACTCAAGAAACATCACCATGATCTCATTTCTCTCTTGCATGCAGTTTCCGTACTCAGCAGGGCTGTCCCTTGTGGAAAATGCACTAGCTCCAATTTCATATCGTCTTTTTTTCCAATAGGGTTATGAGAACCTCTCTCTTTCAACCCTTACAAAAGTCCTGGTCCTGGCTCTCACTAACTTGATTGGATCATGTGTCTTCTGAACCCATCACTATGGCCAATCATGTGGGATTTCCTGCATTACTCAATTCCACAGCATGATGCAAAAGAACTTCCTGTGATGATAGAAATGTCTATAATTTACACCGTCCAACATGGTACCCACTTGTCATGTGTGGCTATTGATTACCTGAAATATGCCTGATGAAACTGAGGAACAAAATTTTAAATTTTATTTTAATCAATTTAGATTTAAAATAATAGCCTTGAACAGCATTGTTCATTGTTCACTACAGCATTGAACAGCACAGCTCTAGAGTTTGGTGTGTGTGCCAAGACCTCTGTGGATTACATGAGTGGAGAGGGGGCTCCCCAAAGGAAAAGTTTTTGTAGAAAGCAGGTTCTATTTTCCAGAGTGGGAAATACAGATGCTAAGGGATAAAAACAACAGATGTTCACTGCAATGTATCCTAAAACTTGAACTTTTTATTAACATCTTTTAGACTGACAGTTTAATTTCATATTATATGGCTTACATTATATTACTTACAGTTTTTCTATTTTCTATTGTTTTGTTTGTTTTCCTTAATTAAAATTCATACAATGGAAACTTTGGACACAGAGTTGTTCAGGCTTGAATGAGAAGCCATTGTTAGGGATCCATTCTCTTTAATTGAATTGTCTTTTAGGTACACTGTGCTCATTTCCTCAAAGGACATGCTAAACAATATGTATGGATCCAAACAAGTTAAAATTCATGTGGCATTTTAGAGACAAATAGCTCAACTGGAGGGACAAAATATTAATCATCTTATAGGCATCATTAATGTTAAACATGCACAGAAACACTTGTATTACAATGTAGTCCTTTGCCTGAAGTATGGATGTGAAACCATAACCATATAGAACAAGAGAAAGTTTCATGAGGCTGCCTTTCACTGAGTATCTGCTTTTCTCTTGTGTGTACTTTCTCCCTTTCTTGGGTTTGCCCCTCAGCCCCGCCCCCCTCCCTTTTCTGCATCTTTCCTCCTCCTTTTCTCTCAAGTGACTTTCTCTGCTTCCACACATGCACATGCCCAAACACAGCCCTGCACTGGCTTCCCATTCTTTTCGTATTCCAGCCCTTAATTTATTGTGCTTCAGTTCCAAATTCTCTAGAGACTCAGCTCTACCTATCTCAGAGCAGATATGTTTCACTCTGTCCTCAGTCCTATCTGCTATGATAACAGGGAAAGATCACCTCGTTCAAATATGGGACCTAACATCCACTGCAGAAATGGGACTAGTTTTCAAAGAAGAGGGTTAGGACTAGTAAACATCTCAAAAGGAATATATCATATGTGCTTTCACTTATTAGATGCTAGGAATATAAATGTAGGTAGAAAGTGGCCCCTATTCTGTAATAATTCACTAACCTAACTTGAATATATAATTTTAAAATGTCTTCCAACCTTCACCATTTTAAAAATCATTTATGATAATCAGGGTTTGGTTTTGTTTTCAATATAGCTTTAATTCTATGTCTAAGCTTCTTTACTTTTATTTCTTTTTCAACTTAAGGATTTTGCCACTTGTCCCTGATAGACAGAGGGAATCTTTGATTCCCTAGAAACAAAACTTTTTTTTAAGTTTATTTTTTGTTCTACCAAGGATAGTTTCCTATTTGTAGCTATTTTTAACTGAGATGCTGTGTCTAGCAATTTTGGTATCTTCTGCAGTACTGTTTTTCTCAAAATTATCTGACTTTGCAAAAAATGTTAAAAAAATGAACAGAACTACCTTTTGCAATGCCACATTTCAAGTATTTTTGGAGATAATCCATTATTAACTATGTTCTCTCTACTAAGCAAAATGATTCATCTGAACTAATGAATTGATGATGTGTGTATTTCTTCTATATTTTGTTTTCTTTGCATTTCATAATTTTTATCTTTTCTCCTTCAATTCTGATGTAATGTAATTTTCTCCTTCAATTCTGATATAAAAAATATCTCTTATGAGATAAATTAAATCATTTGCTCTTTTTTAGTTAAGTAATTTCTGACAATCTTCCTGGTCTTAACCATGGTTATTTTGAGAGAAAAGGAAATAAATTACACTTAAGTTACACCTGTGGACAATAAACTATTTAAATCAAGTCATCTCCATCATTAATATCCATCACCCTGGCCATTGACTCTAGATCTTGTAATATGTGATAAATGGCTAAATTTACGGGATTGGTCATGTTGCAGTTTCATTGCTTCCACTATTCAGACATGTCCTCAAATTATGGCAATAGGCGTGAAATGACAGCCTTCTTTAATGACTGATGGGGAGAGTCTCATCATGGTTCTGGCCACTGTGATAAGCATCAATCACAAAGACAGCCAAAGATGTCAAATCTGCTGAGATGCTCTTTAATCCTGTGATCCTAGAAAGTCACAACTGTCAGCACAGATCAAGCAATTGTCTAGCTCGATGGTCCCTAACCTCTTCCAGTTAGAAGAATGTATTATACTGAAAAACACTGTTGAAGAATTCCACTTTTTGTTTTGTTTAAAAAAGCATACAATGGCCCAAACCAGGCACTTCGTAACAAATACCATTTGAGACGTTTTGCATTGCCTTAACCACCCCTCTTCTCTGAGAACTGCCTCCACAACTACAGAGTTGGTACTTTGTGCTATATTTGAAGTCAGAAATATTTGTAAATGAAATTTTTATTTTCTAAGTATCATAACACTTATACTTATTCCCAAAAAAGTGTGAAACATGCTATTTATTCAGTCAACCGATACTGCTTATCTTGTTTTAAACAAGATGATAACCACTGATCTAACAAATGTACTCTTTATAAAGCCCACTCTTACCTTAATGATTCAGATAATAGAGGGAGAAGTTCTGTTTTATCATTTTATTCTTTACTCAACATTATTGATTGACTTGATTCTCTAATTCACCTATACAGCCAAAGCCTGTGATTTTATAGAAAACCATGTTTAAGGTATCACAATTACTCTCCCATGATTCAGGTAGGGTAAAATTATGAGTATGTTTCTCTAATGTGCAGTAAAATAGTTTATTTAGTACCACTTCCTCAATGTCTCACTCACAGGTGGTTAGATTTTGAAAGATTATTAAGTAGGCTTGTGTAGGCAAGTACAACAATTTGACTTAAGGAAGCGATTATCTGAGCTAGCCTCCCTTCTGCTAGGACCCAGGGATATTATTTACAGAAATGAACCATTGTAGTATGCTTAATACATTCTTAGAATGTATTATTTATGCATATACTATATCAAGTTTTCCTGTTTCTATGGTATGAGCTCATTAAAAATTTTGTCCACATTATTCTGTCCCTTAATTCCATTAGGGTTTTCCAGTTTCTACAGTAGCTTCCTAATCTATCAATTTGCACTTCTTACCAAATGAGAGCTCACATTTTCTTCAAAATTAGACTGAAAACTTATTTCCTCTAAGAACTTTTCACAATATATCCCATTTGATTTTGCATTTCCTCTAGATACTTACTAAGATTTCAAATGTCCTATCATTGGTGGTAGGTGGAGGGTTGGGGAGGTAACAGCATAAATACCATCTTTATATATTCTGTTTGAACTGCTTGATGGGTTGTGAGATATATGTAATTGCTGTTACTCCCTTATTTCACAGATGTGTGTCTGTGTTTGCTCCTCTCTCTGCATCGTGATAATGCTTTGCTTGAGCCTGAGGCAAATGGCCTATGTATTTTTGTTTTCTGTTTTAATTTCGCCAGATGGAGTTCAGTACCATTTATCACTGTTGACTAAGCAACTAATAATATTTTTTTTCCAAATGAAGAGTGGTGATACCTTTTGCAGTTTACTCATTCACTAATTGACCCATTAAAAATTATTTATTGATCACCTCCTAGGTGCCCAGCACTGTGCTAAGCACCTGGGAAACAATGACAAAAGAGAGAAACAGTTCTAGTCCAAAAATTCTGTTCAAAGCACTTGAATCACGATGCTTTCCAGTATCATTCCAACACTTACATGTTACTCATAGAGATTAGAGAATCAGTAGCCTTGTCTCCCTTGTTTTTCTTAGTAACCTACTTGTTCATGCTAACACAGTGAAGAAACACGTAGATTATAGTAGCAGTGAGAAATCCATGAATTTTCAGAGGCAATGGAGTGGTGGATCACATATGCATTGTCTTGACCTTGGAGCAGGTCAGAATAAACACAGCGGAAAGGAATGCTACCTGCTGCCAACTATTGTTAAAAGAGTACAATGTGAGATCCACCCCCGGAGTACTGGTTGATGTATTGCCCTAAAAGCTCTAGGTATGCCAGTCATAAGTAATACGTCAGATAAATATCTCAACAATAAATATATTTGAAATGATACTTGTCAGAGAAAAGCTTAAGAGAACTATATATGCTTCTTTAACTGAATCATTCCAGCATTCTGTTTTAGAGGTTGATGATAGCATTATTAATATTTACTGTTAATTGCTTATGTATATTATTTGAATGCCAGTATAGGTTTAAAGATGTGCTGTTTTTAATGACAAAGATAATGATAACTGAATTGGTGATTAAAAATACACTCTAAGCTTAGCACCTTCATAAAACTCCCAAAGCTCTTTATAAAAGCAATAAAACAATGAACTAAAATAACAGCTGTGCTAATCATAAGCTAGCTGAAAAATATAACACTTAGGAGTTTAGGGTTTTTTCAAGCCCATAAATTAAAAGATGCAAAGTTTCATGCTCATGAAGGCTATTTTTGGAATTTGCTAATGGAGGATGGTAGAATAGGTAACTTAATATACAAGTGAAATGGGCCTTAAGTTAAAATGGAGTAAAATATTATGTATACGTCTTAAGACTTTTTACTTTAATAACAAAATTGTCAATTAACCAGGTCTTTTTTTAACATTCAACTTGCAAAAGGAAAAGGTAGATCACAAGAAAACAAGCTTATAATAGTTCTCCTTAATCTAAATCCTCTATACCATCTAGATTTCACAAAATCCACACTATTCATTATGATGGTCTGAGATACGACAGAATTTTAGCCGTTAGGTACTTGACTATATTCACTGTATTTCACTTAATTCAGCTACAAAATCAAGCAGAACTCAGTAAAGTGGCACTACCTACTGTATTAAGGAGTATCTGAGTGGGAGGGAAGTGAGCTTCCCTCACACTGTAAGGTGACTGCAAATAAGGGATTCATGAGCACACTGTAAGAAATCAGATTCCAAAAGATGAATCACTAATTTCTACCTCTGAAATAAGCAATACAGCATATGTTAATATGACAAAATAAAAAACGCATACTGTACTGAAAGTGAAAAGCAGAAAAGGAAAAGTCAGATTCCATGTGTAAACTGCTAGACTCCTAAAGAAACAAAAAAAGGTGGCGCCTGGGTGGCTCAGTCAGTTGAGCTTCTGCCTTCGGCTCAGGTGGTGATCTCAAGGTGCTGGGATTGAGCCCCGCATGGGGCACCCTTGCTCAGGGGGAAGTCTGCTTCTCCCTCTCCCTCTTCCTCCCCACCCCCCAGCTTCTGCTCTCTCCCTCTCTCTGATAAACAAACAAACAAATAAAATAAGAAAGGAAGAGAGAGAAACCAAAGAAAGCAGGCCTACTTCCTTTCTCATTAATTTTATGTTTTGTATTACTTTGCGAGGGCAGCCTATCAAAATACCACAGACTAAGTGGCTTAAACAGAAATTTATTTTTTCACAGTTCTAAAGGTTGCAGGTACAAGCTCAAGGTGTCAGCAGGTTGGTCTTCTGAAGCCTTATTCCTTGGCTTAACAAATTGTCACTTTTTCCGTATCCTCGCACAGAGCATGCTTTCCTCTATACGCGTACTTTTCTCTATGCATATGCATTCCTGGTGTCTCTTTTTGTGTCCAGATTTTCTCCCATTATAAAAACACAAGTCAGACTAGATTAGAGTTCACACTAATGGTCTCATTTTAAAGTGATTATTTCTTTAAAGGCCCTATCTACCAAATTCAGTCACATTCTGAGAAGTATTGGGGGCTTAGGGCTTCAACCTATGAATGTGGAGGGCTACATTTCAGCTAACCACATGTTTTATAGTAGAATGAGCTATGTTCCTTCAATAGACGTGTCTATTTGGAACCTCTCAGTGTGGCCTTTCTTGGAATAAGGATCTTTGTAAATGTAATTAAGAGAAACATCTCCAAATGAGATCATCCTGAATTAGGGTGGACCACCCCAAGCCAATGACATGTCCTTATTAGTAACAGAAGAGGAGAAGACACACAGAGGCACAGAAAGGAAGGCCACGTGAAAACAGAGACAGAGACTGGAGTGATATGTCTACAGGTCAATGATTACCAAAGATTGCTGGCAGCCATAGAAGGTAGGAGAGAAATATGGAAAGGATTCTCCCTCAGAGTCTCCAAAAGAAACCGGCCATGACAACAGCTTAATTTTGGACTTCTTACCTCCAGAACCATAAAAGAATAAATTCCAGTTGTTTTAAGCCACTCAGCTCGTGATAAGTTGTTGCAGCAGCCACGGGAAATGATATTGGCATAGGGAAATAATACAACTACATGTACTGATGACTTGCATGTGCAAGACTCTATCCTATGTATATATCATCTCTTACATCCTCTCCTCATCTACGTGAGATAGGTACTATTTCACCCATTTTACAATGAGGACACTGAGGCTTAAAGAGGTGTAAGTAAACTTCTCAGGGAGGCACAGGCAGTAAATATCGAAGCCAGAATTCAAACTGATATCCGTTTGACTCGGTGTTGTGGTTATTTCACTATGTTGCATCAAACTGACACATAAGAGTCCTGGAGCTCTAATGATTTAAAGATTTTGTGCTGAAAGGACTCAATGTATTGAGTTTAGGCAGTAACCCATGGAGGCAGTTATACAGAAGGGCACGAGGCAGGAGAAGAGATATCATAGGGAATTGATATTGATAGGGAATATTGTAGGGAATGCCTTGCCCCAGCAGCATCTCAAAACTAAGGCAGAGGAATGAGGTCCCCTTCTCTTCTAACCATTCTGTATCAATTGGGGTTTCCTAAGCTTTATTTCTTCCCTCAAGGCTCTGGTGAACTCAGTATCACCTGCAGTTCACTGTTGGGCAGGAACGGGTTCTTCCTTGACATGGCCATATTCAGTTTGCAATCGTGACTTTTTCTTTTACCCAGATCTCTGTGCTTAGTAACCTTGGTCTGATTCCTAGTTGCTTTTTCAGTTTTCTGGTCTCTGCATATCATGAAGAGAGGAGATGTGGTCACTGAGGACAAATTTCTCAGGAATAAAGATTGAGGTAGCAGCCGGAGATTTATATGAGCATTCTTGCCCCATCTATTTATAAGATGTTGTTATTCTCCACTAATAGCCTGAAGAAGACTCCCTCAATCCCCATCCGTCACCTGGGCTCCAACTGATGACTTCTGTCATGTTGACGGAGCCCAGTTTTTCTAATGTATAAACCTGAACCATTAAACAGGAAATATTTCTGTGGCTTAGATATTTTCATGTATTTACACACTTTGAGTCCATAGAATATGTTTATGTTCCATTTCTTTGAGAGCATTTGATACTGTCAGCATGATCTGAACAAACAGAAGCAGAAGTTGACTAAACAACAAGCAGGATATTAGCCATGGAGCTTCTAGAGGCAGCCTGGCAAGCAGAACCTTTCATGCCTGGCTTTAAAATTAAAACAACGTATATCTCTTTGTATTTATAGTTGCAAAACTAGAAGATGTCCAAATTCCACAACTCCAAATATGTTAACCCCGTAAAACATTATTGTCCAAATTATCGAAATTTCCTTCAATTTATTGGTTATAACTAAAAACTTGAGAACAAACTGAAACCAAGGTTAGAATTCAAAATTTGAAACCATCTGATCAGACAGATCATGGTGTCCTCAGAATTAAATTTAAATAAATTATAATGTCATAAACAAACTCTGTGTATCCTACAATGCAAGAACTATATCAGTGTTGGTGGCGCCTGGGTGGCACAGTTGGTTAAGCGACTGCCTTCGGTTCAGGTCATGACCCTGGAGACCCAGGATCGAGCCCCACATCGGGCTCCCTGCTTGGGTGGAAGCCTGCTTCTCCCTCTCTCACTCCCCCTGCTTGTGTTCCCTCTCTGGCTGTGTTTCTCTCTGTCAAATAAATAAAATCTACAAAAAAACAAAAACAAAAAAAACCCAAGAACTATATCAGTGTTGCCCAAGTTTGTCTTTAGGGTGCCATACAATTTAAAGATTTTATTTTTTTACTTATTTGACACAGAGAGAGATCACAAGTAGGCAGAGAGGCAGGGAGAGAGAGGAGGAAGCAGGCTCCCCGCTGAGCAGGGAGCCCGATGCGGGCCTCAATCCCAGGACCCTGAGATCATGACCTGAGCGGAAAGCATAGGCTTTAACCCACTGAGCCACCCAAGCACCCAGGTGCCATACAATTTAGCAGGATCTGGATTTAGGTCAAGATTGAATGCTGAGCTAACTTATAAACAATATACCAACCAGTGTCTCCCTTACCTAACCAAGGTCCAAATTCTCATGACTAGAAGAATACCAGATTCTCTGAGCTAGCCGTTATTCTTCTATAGTAGTTTCCAGTATGATAATCAGCAGCTGTTGAAAAAGCTCTTTAGTCTCAGTCTGATTCTCTATCAGAAGAGATAGCCCAACACAAGGAAGGTCAATAAGAAAGCAGAGTGGAAAATGAGAACTTTCCACGCATTCTTAGCTGTAACTGTACAAGTTTAGGAACCTAGAACTAAAAGTGAGAGACTAGTGTTCCCTGCCAGGTCTATGTAGAAAAAGAAGATAGGTTAAGCACAAAGGGCTTGCCATGGTAGCTACAGATGCAAAAGGGACCCCACCCCACCAAGTGCAGTGGACTGACTCTGCTTGCTCTGTTATCCTCCAGTTTGACTTTTCCCCATTCTACACAGTGAACCTGAGCTGTGGTACGTCTTTTCTACCTGTTTTCCTGATGCAGTCTGGTATTCTAACACCTATGTTTTTGACCTCATTTTCCTGGTGTCCTCTTAGCCTTACCTCAGGCCCTGACCTCTGTGTTCTTTAGCTAGCACCCTTAACCTGGTGACCTAAGTGATCATTTCTCTAGATTCTATCTTCACAACAATTAACCTGGTTATAGAGCTGTAGCCAGCAGGACTTAGGGCTGCTTCTATCCCTTCATCCACTGGAGTTTCTCTGTACCTGCTGTCCCAGGGACCAGTAGCCTAGTGTCCTCCTGATAATGCTAGTATTTTGCATTTGGAATAATCAGGCCAAGAGAAAGAGCTTTACCCAAAAACAAAAGCAAAACAACAACAAAACCTTTTGTGCTGGCAACTGCAGACAAGGCAATCTATTCAGCATGATCCAACTCAGCAAAATAAGCCTGGCAGACAGAAAACAAAGCAAACCAAACCACAAGGTCACACAACAAGACTTGAATTAATTAACTCAGTCACCCTAGGACAACCTTACTTGTTGAGAGGGCAGGCTCTCAAGTCAGATTGCAGGGTTCCATCCCTGGCTCTACCACTTGCTGTGTAATCTTAGGCAAAATTTTTAACTGATGAGTGCCTCAGTTTCCCCACCTGTGAAACGGGGATAGATGTGTTGGGAGCCTGGAAATGAAATCATTCATGTAAATATCTTCAAAAGTTCTGGTGCATAGCCTGTGCTCAATAAATTATGAGAGCTTTGCTAGAGTCCATCCACCTGTTTCCTCTACCTTAGACACAAAACCATGAGCTCACTTGAGAAAATGCCCTGGACTGAAACACTGAGAAGGAGACAGGGTAAGGCTTTGTTAACTGTTTATATTAGGATAGAATAGAAATTAATTTCTTTCTACCCCAGCCCAGCCCTGTGGGCTGAGAAAAATCAAAAAAGAGCCTAAACTGTTGGTGATGAAAAATAAATATTGACTGATAAATAAAGCAGGTGAGTGAAGTGGGAGATACCTCAGCAAAGGCCCTATAGATATCAAGCTAAGACTGACCCACCCTGCCTGTCAAGCAAATCTCCATGACACGACCAGTGTTTCCCAACTGGGGAACTTTTGGGGTGAAGTCCCATTAAAGAAAAGAGTGTGGTTCGTGTGTTTTTCTTCCACATAATTCTCTCACAAAATTCTTATAATGCAGTTTCCATCCATTTAAACAAGGGTTTATTAAATGCCACTGAATACATAGCATTATTGGATACATATCCACTTTAAAAGGGTTATCAGAATCAGAACAAAGCACAGTGAGTGTCTGGCATCCTTCAATATGATTTCTATTCTATTTAATAGCCATGTCTGAAGTGGCATCTTATTTTTGAGCTCTGAGTAGCTGTCATTCACACAATACAGCTTACAATCTTTTATCTTTTTTTTTTTTTTTTTTTTTTTTGTTATTTTGTGAGCCTAAGTCAAACTCTGGCTTTGCAATATTTCTTTTACAGCTTCAATGCCTTTTGGTCTGAATGACTGCACTGAATAATCCTAACAAAGTTGAGATAAGCACATGATTATTCAGATACAGATATGGAGTCCAGACATACACAGGGAAATAATTCAAAAGTTTTGAGCCCCCATAGTGCTTACTGTTTGTACTGTACAGACTCGCCACTTGGCACTCCAGCCAACATTCACATTTAGTATTTGAAAAGTAAAGCCACTTGGTGGGCTTTCTCCTCTACCTCTACCTCCCCTCCCTGGATGAGCTGTCTAGAGGATCAGCTGCTATGAACGGAAGTAGGGAGCTTTTGAGAGGAGACAGGCATGCAATATAGCAAAAGGGATGAAAGAGGTTCAGATCTCAAAGAGAGTAATAGAGAAGGAGGGTCAAAACCTGCAAGTTGAGTGTGGAGAAGCAGAGTGATGGATTATAGAACAGAATGGAGAAAGGCATGGTTAAAGGTTTCTATTGCCACAGAAAGAAAGGCTTCAAATGGGGAAAAATATATTATAAACTGGAGTCTTATGTTTTCAGTACACAGAATGGTCTTACCCCTCTCTTGTGTATTATAGGCTAGAGGCTAATCTCGGGTGAAGATGAGACAAGGGAATTCTAAGAGAAGTGACAGGTTATAGAATCAGGGTAAAGAAAATTACAGTGAAATGAAGTTGAAGAGTGAGGCCAAAATAGATACAGAAAATGGGAAAAAAGGAATCAGTGATAAAGAAAAGTATATTATAAGGAAAGGAAAAGCATACAAAAATAATTTTATGCTTTCCTTTGAACTTAGAGTCATCTTACTTTTAGAAAACAGATCTTTGGGGGAGTATATTTTGGCAATTTTGAGTACTAACCACTAAGATACTGAAACTTTGTTCAGTGAGGTGTAGTCTTTGAGTTTCAAGATCCATATCCTTATAACAACTTTAATATAGTAATGATCATACCCAGAACATGATAAATACATATATTCAAATAAATTTCATTAGGAATTACCTTTATTTCTCCGGGCACCTGGGTGGCTCAGTTGGTTAAGCGACTGCCTTTGGCTCAGGTCATGATCCTGGAGTCACGGGATCAAGATCAATATAGGGTTTCCTGCTCAGCGGGAAGCTGCTTCTCCCTCTCTCACTCCCCTGCTTGTGTTCCCTCTCTGGCTGTGTTTCTCTCTGTCAAATAAATAAAATCTTTAAAAAAAAAAAAAAAAAGAATTACCTTTATTTCTCACAAGACTTGGGATCTTTTGCATTTAAAATTTAAAGGTGCATCCACTATCCACTTTTTCTCTGAAAGCTAATACACTAATGTCCCTAACTGAATTCTCCTTAGAAGCTGCATTTTTTTCTAAGAGAAATCAACTGAAGACAATTTTAAATACATCTAGCCAAAAAGATTGCAATACTCAATCAAGTTAATATTATCAGTGTGGTGATTATTTGAATATCTTTGATGTCAGAGCCAAGCCTCAGAATTTCAAGAGTCACTTCACTTTGAAATCAAAGTATACATGTGTTTTTTTCTACTGTAATATAAAATATATATTAAAATTTATCAAAAAATTGAACACACAAAAGGAAAGTGCAGGCTTTACCAACGATTTTGATAAAAACTTAATTTGTTTTCAGATATCTTATTCTGCTGGTATACATTAGCATGTGCATTTTTAAAAGGCAGAAGTAGGGGAGCCTGGGTGGCTCAGTTGGTTAAGCCACTACCTTCGGTTTAGGTCATGATCCCGGAGATCTGGGATCAAGCCCCACATCGAGCCCTAATTGAGCCCCACATTGAGCCCCACATCTGGCTCCCTGCTCAGTGGGAGGCCTGCTTCTCCCTCTCTCACTCCCCCTGCTTGTATTCCCTCTCACTGTGTTTCTCTCTGTCAAATAAATAGATAAAATATTTTTTTTAAAAAGGCAGAAGTATATATTATAATAAAAAAAAATCAAAGCAGGATCTGGGAAGCCTATGTTTTAGCCTCAACCCTGCTTTTGTCTACTAGCTATACCACTTGTTTAACTTTTCTCCCTCTTTGTTTATCTTTTTTTATTTTTATTTTTTACTGAAATATAGTTGACATTCAACTTTTTTCTCTTTTAAACTGAGAATAATATGTTTCCTACCTAGTTTGTCAAACACAGAAATGTAGTTTTCAACCAAATCTATAAAAAACATGTGAAACATAATTTTGTTATTTAAGTGTAATTTCCTTAGGGGTCATAAACAACTTCACTCACTAAACATTTGTTATCCAATATATGGCTCTCTCTGTTTTCTTCAAATTGTCACATCTTGGACTTTTTTTCTACTGGTAGAAAAGGCAGGAAAGGGAAGAGAGAGATGAAAACATTTTTACTTTTCCAACCCATCACTTTATTATCGTAATTTAAAGTATTCTAGTTGAAGCTTTTGAAGGAAATGGCATTGAATTCAATACTTAAAAGCACATGTTTGATGTCTTATATGTACCTTTTGACTTTGAATGGTATCATGTGAAGAGTGAAGAATGAAAGCAAAGAATGCAACTAAAAATAGCTTATTCCATAAATGAATACGCCAGAAAGTAGATATTTTACTGTTGGGATCATTATTATCATGCCGGGCTCTCGTGTAGTAGAGAATCTGGGATATTTATTATATGAATGAATGTCTCTATATTTGCAAGAAAAAATAATTTCTATTCTTCATATACCTAATTATTTGCCAGGTAGTCATTCTTACCACAGATTTTTCTCTGTCCCCACATAATTGCTTTTCCTGGGGTTCCTAAATTAGGGTTTGTTGTCATTTTATCCAACGTAGGACCTGTAGTCATCCCTTCACATGTTTGGCAGTTCGGTGGTAACACTTATTTCTTCTAGTTAATCAGGAGGTGAGATTTCCAGAAGCATCTCAAAGATAGAGAGACAAGCCTTAGAGAACTTAAAAAAAAAAAAAAAAAAAAAAAAAAAAAAAAAAAAAAAAAAAAAAAAAAAAAAAAAAAAAAAGGCACTGTCCTTGCAAAGAGTGATGTAAGAGGTAAGGAGGTTAAGAGACAAAACTGAACAAATGAGTTTGGGGAGAAAGCTAGCCTTTTCTAGTGTAAAAGGAAACAGAAGTACTTTAGTCCAGCCTAATGAAGGGTTTTGAAATTGAGGGTCCTTAGAGGAAACCTGGAATTAGAACAAGTTTAAAAAGTAAAGAATGTAGGGAGTGAATGGAGAGGGCTTGTTTGTCTAGACTTGGTGCCTTAATAGAAAAACGGCAGGCCAGCAGTACTGCAGCAGCTGATAAATTGGCATGTGTAAGAATGGGGACAGGAAGGCACCGTGCTAATGACAGTCAGAGATTTTTTTTTTTTAAGGAGCACATGAACTAATCCAAAGGAGTTACTTAAAATTACAGTTTGCTCTTTTTTTTCTCTCTCTCAGAATTGTTTAAAGAGAAAAGGGAGAGGAAAAGGAAAGGTGTAATTTATAGGATGTACCTTAGGAACTATTATTAGAAGAATAAAAAAGAGAACTACTGGCAAATGTAAGTGCATTAAAAATGCAGTAATTAAAAGGTTCTACAAGAAAAGAGGAAAATCAGAGCTAACAGTCTTCTATTAGCCTACTGTGATTTATAACTCACACTCTACTTTTTTCTCCTAGTACAAGGCCTCTGTTTCTGGGTACAATCGCCACATGCAATTTTCTGTTGTGGTAATATATATTGTTGTAGGGAGTGGATCTTAATTTGTTTTTAATGTGCCTCTAGTTCATCAGCTTCAATTTCAGGGAAAAATTTCTCTGTGTTTTGAATAGCACCCAATATAGCTACTCTGTATTTGCAACTGATGTCTATTTTGGTAACACAGCAGTTACCAGAAAATAAGAAGAAACAATGAAATGTGTTACAACATTGAAGGAAAGGACAAGGAGAGCTATAACTGGTAATGAAGTGTATTTATTCTGGGAAAACTGAGATGGTACGTAAACGTTGAGAAGTGGAAAAAGACACATTAAAGATAAATCTAGAAAATAAAGTGAGAATAAGATAAATGCAAAGAGTGTGATAAATCATTTCTTAAGGAAATTAACCTAAATTCCTGATGGATGGTTAAGCATTCTCTGAACACATGAAAGCACTTGTGTTCCTAAATGTTAAATTAAGATATGCTCAAAATTTCATGAGAAATCAATACCTATTAAAATGCTGAGCATGTTTGGCAATGTTCTAAACACTATGAGCTTTATCCCATTTAAAATACCTCTAAATTATACAGGTAGGAATGAAAATAATCCCTATGAAAAACTGATGTACAGAGATATAAAGAAGCTTGCCGAAAGTCGCACAAGTAGTTAAGTGGCAGCGATTTCAAATGCAGGTGGAATCTGGTTTCATGCACAGGTTGACTCTTGAGTTGCAGCTGAAATTTTTACAAGGAAACCACTAATGGAATTTAAGTACTTCATTGGAGTAGCACACCTAGCACATGTTGCTAAGAAAGATCTTCATGTTCTCTATGCCAAGGCTGAAGATGGTCTCTCCTAACCTCATTGCAGTGTATCAAATTCTGCTCAAAGATAATGTCTCAAAGTGCCTCGCTTATTACAGGGGCATTGACAAAAACAGCAGAAGAGGAAAAAAAATAAATAAGAACAACCTAATTTCCTTACGTAGGTTCTTCTTTCTTCTGCCATGTATGCTTTCTAAAAAGTCCCCAGTTGCAGTTTGAATAAAATCCCATGAAATTTTGTTTGAAGTTTATTTTGTGTACTCTTTGAGAAATGATAATGTTTTATGAATGTTTTTATGTTATCTCCAATAGCCCTTGCACCTCATCTGTCCCAAGAACATCATGGAAAATAATTTGAGAACAAACCAAAATACTTTAGCATCTTAATCATTTGGCATTGAGTTGACAACAGAAAGGGCAGGACGGATGACTGTAGTCACCCTGTCATTTTGGAGGGGAAACATCGCAGAAGAGAGTAAATATGATTGATAACTAAAGACATCATTTCCTTGTAATCCCTGGCTATTGGAGAATGAAAGACCCAATATGATGATAGGAAGAGAAGATTTTATATTAACAACAGAAATAGTTCAACATTTTTAGCAATATGAAATTTACAAAGTACATAAGCAGATATAATCTCTTTTGATCTAACTCCTGAGAGGCAGGTAGCTGTGGAAAATTTGCTTGTTCTTTCTGAAACAGCTTTCTCATTGTAAAATGAGAAAAGCAATGATTCTCCTTAGGCAAGTTACTTAGCCCCTCTGTTCCTCAGTTTCTTCATTTGTAACATCAAACGATAGGATGAGGTTGAAATATAATTCTGACATTCAACTCTTTTTCACCTACAGAAGTGGCAATTTTGTATGCTTCAACCTAATATTTGTAGTGTTGTAAAGATGAACACACTTGGGCTGCTTAGGTGGCTCAGTTGGTTAAGCGACTACCTTCGGCTCAGGTCATGATCCCGGAGACCTGGGATCGAGTCCTGCATCGGGCTCCCTGCTCAGCGGGAGGCCTGCTTCTCCCTCTCTCACTCCCCCTGCTTGTGTTCCCTCTCTGGCTGTGTTTCTCTCTGTCAAATAAATAAATAATCTTAAAAAAAAAAAAAAGATGGACACACTTAAAAGAGGGCCAAGATCTTAGTACACAGTGTTAATTTTATAAATTGATATAAATATCAATTCTTTCTTATAATAGTCCTGTGACAGACGATTGAGTTCTATCTTTGGATATAAATTTATGTGAAAAAACATACTATTTATGGATTTTCTAAGGCGGGGGAATGTAGCTTAACAGCAAATACCACTGCAACATAACCCTTTGTCTTGTGCTTTCTAGGCTTCTTGGTGTTTGTATACTGAATCCACCGACTAACAAGTCTCTGAGCTGCTTTTCCCTCCCATCCAAATTTGCCATCCACTGGATACTTCACTAGTTTTGCAGTTGAAGTTTTAACAAATACTCGTGTGACTTTGTTTACTTTATTAAATAGCTTAAAGTAAAAAAAAAATGGGTGGTCATCAATTTAGATAGGGATATAAAAGCATATCAGAGGAAATTTTTCAGTGGATTCAGGTACTGCTTGGTTAAAAAAAAATAAAGTGGAATTTATATAATAAAATGCACAGGAAGAAATAAAATCAAAGTTCAGAGTTATTTGTTTGTATATTCTGATTATTTTGTGGAAAGTTTTTCCATGTTGGTTTTAATTTCTAAAATACCAGTCATAGCACACATACTAAAAACCGCAACAATACAGTGAAGATTAGCATGACTCCTGCACAGATGATGCCTTGTAAATTCACAAACTGTTCCATATAAAAAATGACACTGAAATAAAATACAAATTGTAAGGTCCTTGCCAGTGAACATTTTGCTTTTGAAAATATGTGTATATAATATGTATACTAAATTGGTGTGTGTTAAAAAGGAATAATTATTTAAAATTGAAAGTATAGGATGCTAAAAATTACGGAGGTAAAAATGAGTGAAAGAAATACATTTTGAAACTGTTTAATCTGTATTTTATAAAATGCTTTTGAAAATGAACTAGGAAAATCACATGCATATTTTGTAAAGTATTCTCTACTGCAAATAAATATACTATATAAAAGTCAAAATATTATTATAGTTAACAAAACTTATTATTAAATTTTTTCCAATAATTTAAGTAGTACAATTGTTATTTTGGATTCCTTTCTCTCTGAGAATGAGTAAGCTAATTCAAACTTGTACCTTATTATTTATTTGAGAAATAATACAGAATGTATCAGGATTTTTTTCACAAAATGTATTTTTGCACATATGCAAAGTTTAAAGGATTGAGATATAGACTTCTTTTGTGAACCTTATCAAAAAACCAAACATCACGAGAGAAATATAGCGTAGCTCTTTCTCCTATCCTTTTTTCTCAAATATAATCATTTGAGAGAATTATTATAATATTTGAAAGGATTGAAACTAACAGAACAGTAATCTTAGTGAACAGGAATTTTAATAATTGAGTATTTAACATATTCTCTTATTTGAAAATAATTTTTCTTTTAGTACAGAATGTGTGTACAGTGTGAAAAAAAAATGTGTGTCAAAACACATGAGGCTGGTATTTTTTCATTGAGTTTATCTGTTTTACCTCTAGGATTTTGTTTCTAAATGGTGACTTTAAACACAAACTGACATCCTCTTCATTTTGCCAGAAAGAAGACTGGAGATAAGAAAGTAGGATTTGTTTGCCCAAAGTTACCTAACAAAAACTAGGAAGAGTTCAAATCAGGTCTCAAAATTCCTGTCCAGTGCTCTTTCTTTTACATATAGATGCTACTGACTTCTATGTACTAATCTATCCTAGAATTTAATCACTTTCATTTTCTTATTTTTCTTTCTGTTAAACTGATTGAATCAACTCTTTAAATTTATAACAGTATCATTGGAGTAGACAGAAATCTACTGAGCAAAGGAATGAGATACAAAATTTTGCTTGAGAATAATAGAAGGGTTTTGAGCCATATCCACAATTTAAATTATTAAAGTAGTCAGCGCACCTGGGTGGCTGTCATTGGGTGCCTGCCTGTAGCTCATGTCATGATCCCGGAGTCCTGGGATCAAGCCCCGCATCAGGGTCCCTGGTTGGCAGGAAGCCTGCTTCTCGCTCTCTCATTCCCCCTGCTTGTGTTCCCTCTCTAGCTGTGTTTCTGTTAAATAAATAAATAAAATCTTTAAAATAAATAAATAAAGTAGAATCACCATTGTGGGAGTTAGTAAAACATGATATCTGGAAAGTGGCTAATGAACAATAAGAAGATTTATAGATTTTTGTCTATCTCAGTCATTTCATTTTCCATTCATTCTTGTTCAGGATATATAAGCTCTATCAGCATACTATTTGAAGTAGAATTCAGCTACTGTGAAAATATTTCTTAACAAAAATTTCTTCTAAACTTCATGAAGATATCATAACTCATGTGGAAAATGTAAGCAATATAAAGAAGTTGCTTTTTTAATTCAAAATTCCACTAAACTTCTTCCCCAATGTCTCTTCCTTTCCCTTTTACCTTCCCCAATTTGCCATCTTGATTAATATCTGCCCAGTCTGTTCAAAATGATTTGGATACAACTAAGAGTTTACTATAAATTTGACCCAAACATACTAAAGAAAACCAGCAAACAAATATGAGAACAATGTATTTCTCATCTTGAGAAGGAGAATCTCATTGGATAAATGATAAACTGTTGGCAAGGAAAAACTAACCATCTGTCGAAGACAGCTCCCCTAGCTTTCTTTGTCTTCTTGCACTTATAAAACCTGGAATAGCACATATAGCCTGTTTACTGTCTTTTTTTCCCTCACTAAGATGCTAAACTCCATCAAAACAGGAACTTCAATAGATTTTCTTAAACAGTGCCTGATACATATAGATGCTTCCTAAATATTTGTAGAATGAATAAATAAACTAGAAATTGGTTGTTTGGAGAATATAGTTTTATGGTTAACAGAATAAAAGAATAAAACAATATTCATTAAAAATATTTCTAATATATCTAGTGAGCATGGCAGTATTTAGATTGTGATTGAGTTTCATATTCCCTTGCAGGGTCATAATTCTGAATATCACTTCTTATTATATAGTATAAAATATAAGTCATGATAATTATAGTAAAATCCATACTGATTTTATGACTGATCTTATTTGGAATAAATCTTCAATTTGGATGTGATTTCTTATAATGGGCCAATTTCTCTGAATAGCAAGTAAAATATATTGATTAATTGAGAACTTCAGTTAATTGAGTTTTTACTAAAATTTATTTTTACTGTCACAGAGTAGGTACTTAGTAAATATTTGTCAAATATGTGAAATTTAGTTAAAGTAGACTTGTCATTTTGTTTTTAGTTACTCAATAAAAGGAGAATTTTTCAATTAAATATGTTTATGAAATTGTATTAGAATCCACATAGCAGACAAATAAGCATTTTAAAAGTATTATAAGTTCTTCTCATTCTCTTCTTTTTCATCTTCCTTTCCATCTCCCCTTCTCTCTCCTTATCTTTCTTTCCTGAGCAATTTAGTCCCAAATTCATTAGATGGGAACGAGTAAGGTTAGCATTCAGACAGAGTGTAGAGGAGACCTCAGCAGCCTGAAGAGCAGTGTTGGAGCTCAAGAAGGATTAGAAAAGCATCTGGTGGGGGGAGGGAGAACTTGGGATGTTTAGCAGCAATAAGATATTGGTTATACATGAGGAAATGGATCAAATAAATAAATGTATTAAGCATAATTGGGAGATATGGTTCACTGTTGAAGAGTTATAAATATGAAAAGAAAAAAATTATGTTGGATCCTGTGATGTTGGTTTAAAAATGGACATATCATTGTGAACTCCTAGTGTATGGATATAGATAAAAGATATACATTAATATGTGTATATATGTAAAAAAGATAGATAAGTATATTGACAGATGAATTTTTCCTACATTTATTTCCTTAGTTCTAAATCCTGAGAACAATGACACATCCAAAACAATGGACACACCTACCTCCAAAATCTTGGTTTCTAAATACCATTTCTGAATAAAAGAAACTAGGACTGCTTGGAGAAGTAGCTGTTTGCACAGCTGGGGCATGAAAAAAATGAAAAGAGCCTCTCTTATTGTGACAAAAATATAGCAATACTCAAAAAAATGCCAGGGACATGTCAAAAAAGGAAGAAGTCAGATTAAAGAAGATCACACTGCCCATATCTGAGACTATGGGAAAATCAAAGTGAATCGTAATAACAGCAGATGACAATCCACTGGATAAAATGGATATTCATGAGTTCATGTTGATATAAATAAATCAATAAGTTGAAAGTTAATGTACTTCTCCACAATAAACTTACAAAAAAATTCTTTTACAGTGATCACGTTAATCATGAGTTAATACTGACTTCACAAGTAATGTACCAAATGATGGGATACTATGAGGTGAACACAAGAGCCCTTTCACAATTCCTCAAAGACAAATAATTTAAATTCAGTAATAAGAAGATACTGAAGATAAACCTCAAATGAGGAGCATTTTGCAAAATAACTAAATTGTAATTTTTTAAATGTCAAATCCATGAAAATAATGGAAAACTGAGGAAATCCAGATTAAAAGACACTAAAGAGGCATAATAATGAAATGCACTGCTTGATTCTGGACTGGATCCTTTTGCTATCAAGAGTATTATTGAAACAAACAGCAAAACTTAAATGCAGTCTGAGGATTATATGCAGTGGTACATCAATTTTCTGAATTTAGTGGCTGTATTTCATTTATAAATAGATGTCCTTATTTGAGAGAAATATGTTCAATGTTCAGTTGTTATTATTCTCAGATTGTCATTATTCTCAGATCATTCATAAACGATACTATTTGTACTGCAGTGCAACATTTTTGTGATTTGGAATTGTTTCAAAGTAAGGATATATCTTTAAAAATTCAAATTCAACATCTTCCATGAATTTGGTCAAAATAGTATTCAGGTTACAGAAAAGGCATTTATATTTCATGAATTTGTATAGTACAGTCTGAGGTATAGAATGCAGCCCCCCTTTTAAAATAAAATAGAAAAATAATTAAAAAGAACAATACACTTTGTGGGGGTTCCAGTGAAAACAATTAAGACTTCTCAGGTGTTTGGTACTAAATTAAAACTTCTCAGGTTGTAGTGATGGCTTTGTTTTCTTTTGTTTAAATGTTAAATGCCTTTCTATATAATTTAGTAGGAAGGAGCCAAATCTCCCATAAGTTTTAAAACGCCAATGAATATCATCTAAAAGGGAAATTACAAAGAGTGCCTAGGTGGCTCCGTTGGTTAAACACCTGCCTTTGGTCAAGTCATGATACCAGGGTCCTGGGGTCAAGCCCCATACTGGGCTCTCCACTATGCCAGTAGCCTCCTTCTCGCTCTCCCTCTGCCTGCTACTCCCCCTGCTTGTGTACTCTCTCCCCCTCTCTCTCTATGTCAAATAAATAAATAATCTTTAAAAAGAAATTAGTGTACTTCCTGAGGGGCAGAAAACTTAGCAGAAATAATATGTGGATAGATAGCATTTTTATATATGTTTACATTACTACAATACAACTATTTTTAAATAGTATGACAAACAATAGATTACACTGTTCCCTCTATGTATGGACTTGAAGTAAATTCCAGCAGAAACTGGCCATGGCAGTTAATAGGAGAAACCTAAGATGGAGCTACGGGTGTTACTGCATCTCTTCAAGGTTATCAATATCTGTATATATACAATGCACAGCCAAATTTAGAAAGTCAAGGACATTTATGAAGTGGACGTTGAATGTGCTATCAAAAATAGATACGCTTGGGGCCCCAGGGTGGTGCAATCAATTAAGGGTTGGACTCTTGGTTTCTGCTCAGGTCATGATCTGAAGGTCGTGGCATTGGGACACACGTCAGTCTCCATGCTCAGCGTGGAGTCTGCCTGGGTTTCTCTCTCCCTTTTCCTCCGCCCCTCCTGTTTGTGCTATCTCTAAAATACATAAATCTTTAAAAAAAAATGGATATGCTCAAAAATATTTTGGTGTATTTGGGCAAATTAGATAATTTCTTTATAATAAAATATGAAAGTGCACGTTTCCAGAATTTATGAAATTGTAATATCAAATTTAAATATTAAAATTTTAATTAGAATATTAAGCTCATGTGGCATAAAATATTCTACTTATATTTGAATGCTTATTTAGTTGGTCAATCAAGTAATAATTTTTATTGTATCTGGCATTTAAAATAACTGAAAGATTATCATTATTAACCTAACAAAGGATCTCAGCGGTTGACTATCTTTTCCTAAAAGCAAAAAAAGTTTAAAGGAAACTATCCTTTGATTATTCCTTTCCCTGTTTTGGAGAATATTCATTATTTTGTGGAACTGAGTTGTGGGCATGAGGGGGTTTGGAGTATGACTGGAGAAATGAGGAGTATAGGGGCCCCAGGCTATCTGAAATTTGCTATGCTGTCATAGAAAAAAAATTTCCCCATGTCTAAATGTCTGCTAGTCTTGGGGAATTCCTCCTGGTCAGGCATTGTGATATACTAATAGAAGCAAAAATATAACAATAAGACCTCTTAAATTTCATGGGCTTCTTCTTAACTTGTGAGAAAATTAACTTTTTACAAATATGATTTGAAGAAATATGGTATTCACTTAAGAAAACAGAACTCTATTTTATGAAAGACAAGTTAGGTTAAGATCAGTAACACAGTGTAGTGGGTTCAAATTACAATTCTTCTCTGTAAATGTGGAAACTTAGACAAATTATTTAATCTCTTTGTGCCTTATTTTCATCACATGTAAAACAAGGGTAATAATTACACCTAAATCATAGCATTATTAGGAGCATTAAATGGGACAACACATTTAAGTTGCTTAAAGTAGTACCTAGGACATAGGAAACACAAATTCCTATCTGTTCTTATAATTACTGAAATAAAATTTGCTATCAAGCAAAAATGGAAGCTACATTGAGAAACCAGTAATTTCTTAGAACATGTCTTGACTTACATTCTCTGAATAAATATATTTATTGGCATGTAGCTAATGCCATATTAAGGCACACAAGTATTCTTTCTTTTCTCCTATCTGTAAAAATGGGGATAATAACAGCAGTATTCCTCATAGCATTGTTTTAAGGATTTAATTATAAAACTTAGCAATATACCTGGTACTCAAAAACCACTAGCTGTATTACTATTGCTAGTTATTATTATTATTATCTTTATGATATAATAATATCAGAGTTGAGACATACATATGAGGGTCCAATTACAAATTTTATATTGTGATAAGAACAGAAGAGCTAACATTTCAACTATTTTTAAGAAGGAATGCAGTTTTTCCAGATGGAGAGGAAGGGAAGAGCATTCATGAATTCCCCATGTGTTTTACCTAAACTTGACTTGTTTTCAAATAGTCAGTGGGCTCACAGTTATTCCACTGAGAAAATGCTTTTGAATTGACCATGTCCACACAAACTAATCAATCAACAGGTAATTGAAAACCAAATCTGTGAAATATGCAGATAAAGTGTAAGACAGCTTCCCAGCTGGTTTTCCTATATCCACATTCTCTTTTCCTTAGCATACTATTCATAAGGTTGACACACTAATCTTCTTAAATGCAGTTTTCATCATGCTATAACTGCTGAAGAACATTGAGTAGTTTTCGAATAACTGCTGTATCAAACCCAAATGACTGTGTCTAGCTTTAGGAATCATCCACAGTCTTGTAATTCAGAGCACAGCACCAGCACCAACATCACCTGAGAACTTGGTAGAAATAGATAATCTCACACCTCAATCCAGACCTACTAAATTAGAGTCTGCAGTTTAACAAAATCCCCACGAATTCAAATTAAAGGCTGAGAAACACTACTAACAATATCCATTAATCTAAACCAAACAAAATCACTAACCCATTACACACCCCAGGGCCACATCAAGAAGAGTGAAATCCTTTCATTAATATCTCTGCATCCAAACAATCCTTTTGCTCATAATCTTAACACCACTAGAAATACCTAATTTCCTTCCCCTCTTTATCTAAATCCTATCTATTCCTGAAGGCCCCATGGAAAAATCCTACGTCTTCCATGAAACTAACAACATTTCAAGCCACACTAATCTTGCTGAACATTCCTGCATTTAGGTCAATACCAATTCATTCCTCTTATTTATTATTCATTCATTATTCATTGAATAATCATTTTATAAATGCTTATTATTGTTGACCAGGCACTGTTGCATTGGCCAGAAAGCAAACAAAAAACACGGACTCTCCCTGCCTTCATTAAGCTCACAAATGGAGCAGTAACGGTTCAGTAGAGAAACCTTATGCTCCACAGACACGAAGTACAAATGGGTAGATGTGGAGGTGCAAGGCCATACAGGGTAAAGCAACATGATTTGTGCTTTTCTGTGGTAAAAACTACTTAAATGAAGAAAGTAGTGTTGTTGAAATATATTAAAATTTTCTGTGGCATAAAATAGATTAAACATTTTAAACGATAGAGACCAGACATATTGTGCTTTGTTTCATGTTAATTTTATGGTCCTATAGATGATTGAGGTTTTTTTTAATAGGACAGCGATATGTCTTTCTTCATTTGTTCAACAAATAGCAGAATTTTAAAATAGCTCCTATTTATCCTTTTCTGACTCTCTGGGCTTCTCATGGTATGCACTAAATAAATACTTGTTGACTGAGGATAGTCTTTGATCTCAAGTTGGGGACTAGGTTTACACACATGAAACAACCATTGCAAAAATGCAGCCCTTTCCTCCTACTGCTTCTCAGGACATAAGGAAATGTTCATGAATTTGCAATGACATTTTGGTTTACTAGTAGTGTTTTTTGGATCAAAAAGTTCCTCCAGGGTGCCGTGGAACTTTCTGTTTCTCTATAGCTAATGTTTGTGTTCACCAGAGACTGTTTTGGAGTATAGCCAACCAAATGGAATTGGCCAGTAAAAGCTTTTGTTGTGAGCAGTTTGGAAACAAGTTTCAAGACCATTTGCCAGCTAAACCTCAGCAGGTAGAATTTTAAGCAACAGAAGTTAATGTAAAGACTTGATCTGAAGAAGTCTGAAGGAGCAGGAGAGAGAAAATGAAGTAGGTAACATCCCATACTCTTTGAGGATAAAATGAAAGTTAGCCTTTCTTATAGTTGCAAAGCTACCCATTGGCTCTTTGGATAGAAACAGTTGCTTCTGGAAGACAGTCATCCTTCAAAAGCTCGCATGCTCCAGACAACAGTGCTAGAGTACATTAAGCATAAATATTATGCAAGACCTTTTGTGAGCCTCTTGTTTCTTCAGTGTGATTCAAGAGCAGGAAATAACAAAATTAAACTAAGCAAAAAGACTATCACTAACATAAACTAGAATGTTATAGGATCTGGTATTACACAAAAAGTGCCCATTGCTTTGACTAAAGAATCAGCAATTTCCTTATATTTATAATCTTCAAATTAGTTGCAACTTTCCCTTATCTTATTTGGCAATCTTGGTGAAGATGAGCATTCCCATATCATGAGCAATTTTCTCTTCAACTTTTAATTTCTCTGGGTACAGAAAGAAAACCTCTGGACCCTTAATTGAGCAATTATTATTTCTTAATGAATATAGAGTTTGAGGACAGTGCCAACATCTTCCTTTCATCCAGAGAACAAGTCTAACACAGCGGCATACATTGTCTGGCAACACGTCAGCTTTAGGTAGAAGAGCCAAGTGAAGACTGAAAGGGAAACTCATTCTTCACCCCTAGTCACTCACTGGCATCTACTGAGGTTCTTGAAAGAATGCCAATTAGGACCGATTTATATGTCTCCTTGGAGGTTTTAGATAACTCTTCACTAAGAACTGTTTGTTTTTCTCATTTAGACCATTTCTCCAGAGTGGGATTTGCAACTTGCTGCTGAATATGCTGTTTGCAGATCATTGCTAGGTTTCCATACTGACATAAAACACTGGTACTTGAAAAATTCATTAAGAAATGACTCATCTGAACTCCCAGATCTAAATCTGTGGAGTGACTGTACCACGTTTTCTACAATGTTGTCCCAGAATTCAAGCAACAGAAAATAAAGAGTCCATATGCAAACAGCTTATAAAATATGTCTAGACAACGAACTTACTGCTTCACAGTTTGAGCCATTGTTTGAGCAATTCCAATTTTTTTTAATTTTCTTTATGTAGAGCTGTAATCCACTTCTCTGAAACTTCTGCCATTTCTCTTGGTTTTCTAAGATACTCACTGTCTCCTTTACATAAGCCTTTAGAATATTTGAAGATAGTTTCCATGCTTCTCTTCCTCTGCAGGTTTCTCTTTAATTAAGCTACTATTACTTCAGCTACTGCTAGAGTTATATGGTATCCAAACTTCATCATTAATGAGTAGATTTTGAACATAGTCTGTTAACAATCAACTCAATTAAAGTTAAAAATATGTACAGCCCGTATTTTAAATAATCTTTTTTTATGTTTGGTTAAGTTTTGATTGAATGCTATATTTAGTGGTCTATAATACCTAAGATACAATCTAGAAATTGCTATTAAAATGTCAGACTGGTAGACCCAGCTACAGAAAGTATCTTTTTGGTTGCTTCCATTAATGAAAATTTTACTAGACACTACTAAGTGGTGGTTGAAAAATCATGCTGAAATATTACTGTTAGCTACTGGTGTAAAATTTCCCACCAGAGTACTATGACAACTTCAGGATAAAATGTTCGCTATCTAAATACAAATTTTAGCAGCCCCTAAAATTGTTAGGAAGACCTTACATCATTTTGCTTCTTAATTACAGTTCCTAAAATAATTTACTATACAGGATCAAATTAAAATATAGTTACTACTTGAAAAATTCCAAGCATTTATGAAAATATAATAAGCTAACTCTTTAAATCAGACTTGAAGACAGTACGAATATTCTTCGTATGTCTACAAAAGTTTCTCTAGTCCTTTGCAAAATTGCTAAAATGTTTATATTTGTCCAACAATGTAGATGGTTAATATTCACCCAAGTGACATCAACAATTTAATGCATCATGCTTTTTCTTCTCATAAAAATTGCTATTATTGAAGCTTGACTAAATTTTCTTCATGATTGGCCCTCTGTTTAAGTCTGATATCCTACAGTTTTCCTCCTCTATCATCACACTTTGCTTTGTCTTCAGTTATTTTTCTTCCTTCTCTTACCTGTTTTCAAGAAATAGAACGAGGCTCTTTGATGTGCCAATTCCAAGTATATTCAGATAAAATGCAAATAAATCAACAGGCTTCTTTAGGAGGGTTGACATTTGAATGTGAGAGGTTGTTTCCCTTACTCATTGGCTCTCCCACTGAGGTTAAATGACCCATGCTAGTGACTAGCTGGAGTGAGTGTCAAATTGGTAAAAAACTTCTAGTAAAGGAATGGTAGCAGAAGGAGAGAGAGAAAAAAAAATCAATGAAATAGGAAAGTCCAAATGTATATTCTTATCAAGTCTTATACTTGTCCAATAGTTACAAGCCTCTCTGAAAATATTTATATGTGTGGGTGGAGGCAAGTTGCCCGTTAAATTGTAGGAAGTGTTATCAGATTCATCAGGACTTGGTTGTAAATTTGACTACACAGTTTTGGCTCATAGAGAAATAAGGAGGAAATATCTGATTAAAGTGTGCATTGCTGCTGAGGCAACTGAATGTTGCCATAGCAATTGAGATGAAATGTGCAAGAAGTGAGATAATTAAATCTAACCCCTTTAGTAGTTTTGACAGTCAATGCACTGCCAATAGGAAAAGTTATCTACAGTATTAAGATAAAACACATTCCTCATGGAAAATCTCCTTACTAGTATTTTGTTGTTCCCTTTCTAAATACATTGCTTTAGGTGTCTAATTTGAATGTTCTCTTTTAATAATCAAATACAGTTTTGACCTTGGTCTACAGCTGCCTAGAATTTCTGCTAGTTTATTGTATCATGGGAGCAGATAACTATAAAAAATATTCAATTTTTTCCCCTCAAGTTTTAAAAAAAGTATACGAAAGCCAAAGCTGTCATATTTGAGCTTAGAATTCAATAATATCTAGAACGTGCTGCCCTCTTCAGGAGCTGGTGCTTAAAAATACTTTGCTTTTTTTAAAGCAGTTTAGAAATTATAAATATGAGTTATAATATAAAATATTTTATTGATAATTATTTGGGATAAGCACCACATCAGTAAAGTATTACTAAGTTAAAGAATTTTTTCCATTAAAATATTTCAATAAAAATCAATAAATACAAATTTTAAAATAAATTATTAACATTTACAATTAAGTATGAAAATAGTTTTCTTAAAAGGAACTACAGTCATTGGCAGAATTCCTGAATCACTACAGAATTTCAGACTTCCATATTTTCTACCCAAATGTTTCTTTAAGAATAAAAATGTCTAAAAAAGATAACTTTGAAGTCAAAATCCAAGTAGGACACACTTCAAATCTTAATTTTATTCTCTAGGAAAAAAAAAAGATTCTGTGAACATCAATATTTGTTGTTTAAGGGGTACCTGGCTAGCTCAGTCGGTAGAGTATGCAACTCTTGATCTCAGGATCATGATTTCAAGCCCCATGTTGGGCATAGAGCTTACTTAAAAATATGTATTTGTCATTTGAAATTTTAGCTAGTTTTCATTTGTAGAAACATCTTTTTTGGAAATAATGATTCAGATTACACTAACACATGATAATTTTTATTCAAAATTAATCATTCAAAAATAATCCTGAAGGGTCTGAAATATCATTATTCAAAAATTCAAGTAAAAAGCCTTTTCTGAATATGTTATCTATTAAAATTTCCTTAGCCATCATCTAATTTTGATAGAGGGGTTGAGGAAGATGAACTCATTGTGTTTTTCTCTAAGTTAAGTTTATGATATTTAAAAAATAAATAAGTAAAGGAATGGAAAATGACCTATACGGAATAACATTATCAGGGTATGAGAAAAACATATTTTCTCACCTTCGGACATGTTTTCTTTATAGTAGAACTATTGACATTAAAAAAGGGTCTTTTTTTTTTTTTACTGATTATTAAATGTGAAAGTGTTAATTAAAAAATTTTAAAGAACACAATAAATTCAAGAGCAAATGCTTTTTTAAAGTTTGTTCTAATTCTTAAGTGATGCAATTTAAAACCTTGTTTTAGTCAACAGAAAACAATATAAGAATATAAGTAATGCTTTATTACCACTTATTTAGTGTGAAGAAGTAGAAGCTTTGTTCCTCAGTTCCTACATCAGATTTCCACTTCAAGATTCCAAACAGGAAACTAACTTACATTTTTAAAAAATGGTCATTAATGTTGACTTCAAGAAAGTGGAATGACCCTCAGTTTTCCCATAAAGAATTTTAGGCATAGCTGTCCCATCTGTATCATTGAAAGATTCAACTGAGTGAAAGGGGAGACAAATGAACAGTTCATTGGCAATATTCTCTTACTCCTATAATATTTGTTTGGGGCAAATAAAATGTTTTATTTCTGACCTTGAAACTACTTATCACAGCAATTGCTTAGTCTTAAAGTAACTCTGTCCAAAGGCATGCAATACGTGTTCAATAATTCTTAGAACACTGATTCATGTTTTCTACAATAGATTTACTTCATTTTTGTTTTGCTGCTGATGCATTACATTTGGCGATTAGAACCCCTGTGGTTGGAGGTATAATAAATAATAATATTTTCTTTGCTTTCCAGAGTATTTATGGCATAATGATAAATTTCATCTTTCCCAGAATGGTAAGTAAAGAGCTCTTTCCATATATGATAGTACTCAACACAAACACGGAAAAATGAATTGTTATAATAAAAGTGGAGTAGCATTTGCTAAACATATTGAATTATCTGATAATTATAAGGTAGCTTACACTCTTGAAATAAATGGATGCTGCACTCATATTCTCTAAGCATTTCAAAATTCTCACCATATTATGCTACAGGCTCTTTGGAGGGAATATAAGGTTTCTGTTTTCTTTGTTGTGTGGCATTTGAACACAGTGGAGTCAACATTTTATTTTCTGGGGTAATTTATTTTAAAATATACACAGATGTAGAAATAAATGTGGTTTATAGTCTATGAGCATAAAGAAAAAGCATATCTGTGATACATATTGAGAGTGAGTAAGAGTCCTTTGGAATTTTTACTGTTACATAAAAATTGATTGTAATTTATGTTTGACCAGGGCTCTGCAGCATCTGTGAATTCAAAAATGTTTGTTTTTAAGAGCATATATCATAACTTCTCCTAGGCAAGCTAGCTACTTATGATTTTTTTTAAACACATAGTTTTCTTGCCTTTATGTTTTTATGATGCAAAGGGGTAGTATTTAGTTTTAGTCTTAATCATAACCTCTTTACAATTCAAATAACAATAAAAATTAATTTTATTGAATGGGAAAGGTCAATGTAAAGTGATATTTCTCAGCAACTTATTACTGTCTCTTATGAACTTTTTTCTCCCCAGTGGTCTTGGATAGTCCCTATAAAAAGAAGAAAATTCTCACGGTAGAAGAAAAATCTCTTTGAAATAAACTAATCATCAAAGAGAGCTATTAAGAGAAAAAGCAGGGCACAGAATATATACATTATATGTCGTGACACATATGCATGTGTATCCAGTGGAGAGAGAATTGAGAGCATACTGGTGGTATACTTAGAAAAAGTTTCACAAAAATGTGCACAGAACAGTGGGAATATGGGTGGTTTAACAGTCTTCATTCCATCTTCATTTCCTTTAATAAATACCTATTATGGGGTGCCTGTGGTTCAGTCAGTTAAGCATCTGCTTTCAGTTCAGTCATGATCCCAGAGTCCTGGGATCGAGCCCTGTGACAGGCTTTTTGCACAGTGGAGAGCCTGCTTCTCCTTCTCCCTCTGCCTGTCTTCAACCGCCTCCTCACCTGTTGCTTCTCCCTCTCTCTCTGTCCCTTTCCACCCCCCCCGCTAGTGCTCTTGCTCGCTCACTTGCTCTCGCTCTATCTCAGATAAATAAAATCTTTAAAAAACACATGTATTATTTTTATAATCAGAATGAGAGTGTTATTTCAATAGATTACTCAAAACAGTATCTTTATTATTAATGAAATGTGAATATATATAATGGAGGAAATACCTCTTGTGCCAATTGCATAATCAAAATGATCTTATACAATTTAAAAAGAAACAAAAACAAAACCAAAAAAACCCTTCCACCTAATCACAAATGGAACCAAAAATATAAATTGAACATTACTTGGATTAAAAAAAAAAAAGACAATGAAGTATTTTAAATAAAGTTAAAGCTATCACTTGTTTGAATTTTACACAATACAAAAGTACTCCTAGAATTTAGGAAAGGTGTGTAAAAAATAAACATTTAAAAACTGAAATTTAAAAATCTGCAGATTCACATTGGTGTTCAGTATAAGAGAATTTGAGGGGCACATGGGTGGTTCAGTAGTTAGGCGCCTGCCTTCAGCTCAGGTCATGATCCCAGAGTCCCAGGATCGAGCCCTGCATTGGGGTCCCTGCTCAGGAGGAAGCTTGCTTCTCCCTCTCTCACTCCCCCTGCTTGTGTTCCTTCTCTAGCTGTGCTTCTCTCTGTCAAATAAATAAAATCTTTAAAAAATATAAAATAAAACAGTAACTCCAAATGGTAAGAATTCTCCACAAAGGCACACCTAAACATTTACCTCTTGCTTCCATATTTACAGTAATGATCACTAACACCTGTAGTTTGGATTGTATTTGCTCAATTTATCCAACCAAGACAAAAGCCCTTTGGGGGAATTTCACTGTCTAGTCTATTATTTAACCTCATGAACAAAAACACCATGTTGCCTCACTTAAAAATGATCCATTGTAAGGGCTAAGGGCAGATGAGAAGGGTATCTACAGTCTCCCGATTCAGACAATAGAGCATAAAACTTTAAAAATTACTCGAACTTTAAGTCAGTAAATCAAACTACTCGATAATAACAAAAAACTGATCTAAAATCTGTGTAATTTACTAATCTACAACCAAAAGTCATCTTTGCAAGTTTAATGTGCAGAATTATTTTAAGGTCCAAGATTAAAAGAAAGTATAATAGACAACTAGGCAATTATAATGAATTTTTAGCACAAATTTTTTTAGCTTAAATAATGTTAATAAATCAGTTATTAATTATAAACATAATAGCAGAACAAATAGAAAATGCCTGGGTGACTCAGAGGGTTAAGCCTCTGCCTTCAGCTCAGGTCGTGATCTCAGAGTCCTGGGATCCAGGGAGTCTGCCTCCTCCTCTCTCTCTGCCTGCCTCTCTGCCTACCTGTGATCTCTTTCTCTGTGTGTCAAATAAATAAATAAAATCTTTAAAAAAATTTTTTTATTTATTTGACAGAGAGACAAAGCAAGAGAGGGAACACAAATAGGGAGAGAGAAAGAAACAGGTTTCCCGCCAAGCAGGGAGCCCAACGTGGGGCTCAATCCTGGGACTCCAAGATTATGACCTGAGCCGAAGGCAGACGCCTAATGACTGATAACGCAGACACCACACAAATAGAATATGTTTGAGATTAAAAATTTCTTCTTGAGAGCAATTTATAATAGGGTGAAAACTTACCATAAAAGTATAAATTGCTATTATATCTCAAATATCCCCCAACTTTATCTGGATATAAATCAATAATTATATTGTTTTTATTTTTTTTTAAAGATTTTATTTATTTAATTGACAGAAAGAGACACAGTGAGAGAGGGAACACAAGCAGGGGGAGAGAGAGAGGGAGAAGCAGGCTTCCAGCTGAGCAGGGAACCCTGATGCAGGACCTGATACCGGGACTCCAGGATCATGTCCTGAGCTGAAGGCAGACACCTGAACCACCCAGGTGTCCCTAAGCCAATAATTTTAGAAGAAATTTAAGGAAGGAAAAAAAAAAAAAGTGCTTTAGCAGGTATCTTAATTCTGTTCACTTTAATGCTTCTTGAATTCTCACTTCCATCCCACTTGCTCTCAGTTTACATAAAATTAAAACAATTTGTTCTCTGATTGTCTAGCTCACAAACTAGAAAGGATACTATAAAAGCCATGAGAGGCAAGATAAATGAATTGAAAAATTAGAGTCCTTTCCCACCTATTCATCAGCTGTAAGAATTGAGAGACCAAAGACTAGTTGTATGATTTTGAGAAGATATATTGTATACTTTGGGTTTAAAATTCCTGATGTCTTAAATCAGAAAGTTATACTGGAAGATTTTTTTTATAAAATCTGAATTCCTTTCTAGCCCTAGAATTTTACAACACAATGATCTATCTTTAAACTTACTATACAGAGCGTAAGATAATGTGATATTTGGAGTTGTTAGAATGAAAAGGTTTTAATGTTTAAAAGGATAATGTCCATTCATTTGCAAAATTCACTTATATTTGAAGTCTCATCCAAATCTTCTGTAGGGATACCTGGGTGGCCTAGTTGGTTAAGCATCTGCCTTTGGCTCAGGTCATAATCCCAGAATCCTGGAATGAGGCTGCTTGCTTGGATGGGGAGTCTGCTTCTCCCTTTCCCTCTGCCTACTGCTCCCCCTGCTTGTGCTCTCTATCTCTGTCGAATAAATAAATAAATAAAATCTTAAAAACAAAACAAACCCCCCCAAAACAAATTATATTGTGTAAATGAAAGAGTATATATCATGCGTTTTGATGATATTCTTTTCATAGAACTATTTTTTAAATGTGCCTAAAAATTTTAACCTAAAATTTCTCACTGTGCTTTAAATAACACTGTAATAATGTAAGGGAAAAATCTAGCATCAGTCTTTTCTAAAGAGTGGGAGCCAAATCATACCTATATGTATATGGAAATGTATACTTCAAATAGGTTTATTCTGCCAAGATGCTAATCTGATGTATTGGGGAACCAAAATTTTAATTCATAATTTTCTTTTTGCATCTACTCTATCTTTAGTACAACTGACTTATCAGGACATTTAAAAAAATAAAATTAACTTTCCATCCATAACCTAGATCAGGTGAATGTAACAAATTATTGGATAACTAAAACATTTGCTCATTCCAATTATTTCTTTCTGATTTGTAACTGTGCAAATTTAAGCAAGCCACTCATTTTCTGAATTATTACATTAACTGAATTGAAGTGTAATATATATTTTGTTTGACATGTATCTATCCAAACTAACTTTAAAGTAAAATAAATCTTCAGCATTAACAAGTTTTTCTAGTAGATTAGAGATAAATGTCAACTATTTAAATAAAGCAAATTTCTCAGTGTAATTAATCTGCACTTCAACAAAATAGATCTTTCCTCTCATTCCCAATTCTGACTTAATGAACGAAGATTGAACGCATATTTCTGTGAATAGTCACAGCATCTAGTCTTCAATGAATAATAAAATATATTTTATTTCTGAGAACATTAATAAAAATTTGTTACTTTATTTCATAATGACAAAAACTTCATATTGTAGTTAACTATAGCCAATAGTCATTTCGCCATTTATCTTTTAAAATTCCACAACAGTTTCTAATATATCAAATGTCAATTTTTAGGTCAGATGTAGTAATAGTAAGAATTGTTAATTGGCCAACAGGTTGATTAGTTTTAAGATATTGAAAAAAGCAAAGATTAAAAACAGTTACCTCCTTTTCCTTCAATTAAAATTGCATGCAATTATTCTTGTAGATGATAGATCTCTTTTGGGATTTCTGGTTTCATATGACTTTTTGGTTCATTTCACAGGAATAATATTCATCTTAATTAGCAAAAAACAGTTGATGGGCTTTTTATAAGAGGGAGTTCACTCCATGCACTGATTACTGCCACTAGATTATTCTGTTTAATAATAATAATAATAATAATAATAATAATAATAATAAAGCTCTGCTTTTAGGCAGTTAAATATGTTATCTGTTAATAGCCATTTTCTTTGAAGACAGGATATCTTTTCTGATGGGTGGTTAATCCATTTTGTTTTAACCTCAGAACTTTCCTAAGCAATATTCTAAATTGGTTTAAGAAATTATTTACTAATGGGGCACCTGGGTGGCTTAGAGGGTTAAGTCTATGCCTTCAGCTCAGATCATGATCTCAGGGTCCTAGCATTGAGTCCTGCATTGGGCTCTCTGCTCACTGGGGACCCTGCTTCCCCCTCTTTATCTGCCTGCCTCCCTGCCTATTTGTGATCTCTCTCTCTCTGAAATAAATAAGTAAATAAATCTTAAAAAAAAGAAATTATTTACTACCATATCAGTTAAAACATACAAATCAAAATTATTAAATAAAGAGACATTTCCAGTATGTTATTGCATTGCTTTCCAGTTTTTAAAGTGAAACTACTTGTTTCCTTTAAAAAAATTTAAATATTTAGTAGCTAAAAAAATTTTTCCAATAGATATATAAGAAATATATCATGAGTATCTGTGTCCCCTGTGACATTTCAAGTTCTCTTTGTACCTTTCTACAATTCCTTAACTTTCTTCTTCAATCAGAACTAAACATTATCCTAAATTTTCCCTATCCTTTATTTTTCTTATAATTTTATTTCATGTATTTGCACCCTAAACATATTATTGTTTGGTTGACATATTTGCAATGATATATAAATGAAAATATGCGTATCTGTCTGTGACTTTTCCACTCAACATTAAGTTCTTCAGTTTCAAACATTTGCATCAGATAACCATAGTTCACACTGTTGTATAGTATTCCATTTTATGACATAATTTGTCTTTAACATTGATGGATATTTGGGTTGCTTCCAGTTTTTTGGTTTTGTTTTTTACTTTTTACACGGTGCTGCTATAAACATTTTTGAACATGTATACATGGATATGTACAAAAATTTCTCTAGGGCAAGTTGTTCTTAATCTGGAGTGATTTTTGCCCCCCGACAATAACTGGCAATATGTGGAAACTTTTGATTATTATAACTTAACAACCAGGATTCTACTGGTTTCTTGTAGGTAAAGGCCAGGGATGTCTTAAACCCCCTGTAAGACACACAACAGTCCCACAACAAAGAATTTTCTGGACTAAAATGCCAATGGTGTAAAGTTGTAAAACTCTGCTCTAGAATATACTCTTGAAAAAGAAATAGCTGAGTCATTATGAAAATTTCAAATTTATTAGAGCATTCTTAACTTGTACAATGTATCAATTTTACATTCCTGCCAACAGTGTAAAGATAAATGTTCTAATAGTTCTATATTCTTGTTAGCACTTAATATTGTCAGGGATCTTAAAATTTTTATCACTTTTGTGAATAGGAGATAAAAACTCAGAGTTTCAATTTTCAATTCTTTGAGTACTAACGAGATTGTACATCTTTTCTCATTTTATTAACAGTTAAGGTTTCCTATTCTATGAGCTACTGATTCTCTTCAACCAATTTTTTAAAAACTTGATTGTAGGGGCATCTGGCTGGCTCAGTCAGTGGCACATGTGACTCCTGATTTGGGGGTTGTAAATTCAAGCCCCACCTTGGGTGTAGAGATTACACTAAAAATAAAATCTTTAAAAATTAAATTGTAGGGACACCTGGGTGGCTCAGCCATTAGGTGTCTGCCTTCAGCTCAGGTCATGATCCCTAGGGTTCTGGGATCCAGCCCCACATCAGGCTCCCTGCTCAGTGGGAAGCTGACTTCTTCCTCTCCCTCTGTCCCTCTTTGTGTTCCCTCTCTTCCTGTATCTCTCTCTATCAAATAAATAAATAAAATCTTTAAAACAAAAATTGAATTGTAGGCAATATCTTCACGAATTCATTGTTCTTTGTGTAATAAAGTTTTCTAGTTATGAATTGCCTTTTCGCTTTTTTTTTTTTTTTAAGAATATTTGACCAAATATTGATTCAAATAGAGCAGCATCAAACTGGAAGTGTTTGGGTGATCCCCATCTTTTCACTTTATTAAGCTCCCCTTTTATGAACAGAACTCTGAATCTTAAAAGAGTTAAACTTAACAAAGTTTCCTTTTTTGCTTGTATCTTACATTTCCTACATAAGAAATTTTTGCTTGATCTTTTAAATATTTTAACATTTTGCTTTTTATATTTAAGCCTTTAATCCATTTGAAATTTTTCTTAATGGTATGAAGTAGGAATAATTTTTAAAAAATAGTTTAAAAATAAAGTATATAAGGGGCGCCTGGGTGGCTCAGTTGGTTAAGCAACTGCCTTCAGCTCAGGTCATGACCCCGGAGACACGGGATCGGGTCCCACATTGGGCTCCCTGCTCGGCGGGAAGCCTGCTTCTCCCTCTCTCACTCCCCCTGCCTGTGTTCCCGCTCTGGCAGTGTTTCTCTCTGTCAAATAAATAAATAAAATCTTTAAAAAAATAGAAATTATAGTCTTTATACCATGTACTGAATAGTTTTATACTTTCCCAAATGATCTTCAAAGCTAGCTCTTTCTTATATTTTATGATCTAATTTTTTAGCTCTCTGTTTTATTCTGTCATATCTTTACCAATATTACATGGCTAACTTAAAAATCTGGTAAGTTCCTCTATTTGTTTCTTCCTCAAGAGTATCTTGGCTCCTAAGGCCCTTTTCTTTTCTGTGTAAGTCTTAGATTTTATATGATATTTATATACCTACTATATGTTTAATATTTTATAAAATGTTTCAAAAAGGTTTTATTTCTACCATAAGTTTGTTAGATATATTACTAAATGCAATTTTATAAATTATTTTAATTATTTACTTTTAATGATATTTTTAAAAGATTTTATTTATTTTGAGAGTGAGAGCAGGAGTGGTGGGAGAGGCAGAAGGAGAAGCGGACTCCTCACTGAGCAGGGAGCCCAAAGTGGGGCTCAATCCCAGGACCCCAGGATCCCAGGATCCCAGCCTGAGCCTAAAGCAGATGCTTCACTTGAAAGGCTGATGTGCAGGGCCCCCACTCTCCCAGACGTTAAAACCAGGCCACAAACTCCACTGTCTGAAGGTAGGGACTCAACCGAAACCGCCACCCCTGGCAACCTGTCCAAAGCAACCCAAACTCCATTGTCTGAAGGTAGGGACCCAACCGAAACCGCCATCCCTGGCAACCTGTCCGAAGCTTCCAACCGAAACTGCCACCCTTAGCCACCTGTCAAAAGCTTTCGTCCTGAAAAATGTACAAACGCAGCTTGCGATGATTGATAAAATGTATGATTTGTTACAAAGTAATTGGCTGTCGATGCGCGGGCTTTGCTGTAACGGACAATGTAGTTCTATATAAGGCCACCCCTGAAAGAACTCGGGGCTCTCAGCCGCTTACTGGTTTGGGGTCAGGCTGTGAGCTGGAGCATGCTCGAATAAACCCTTTGATTTTGCATGGAACTGGTCTCTCAGAGTCTTCCTTGACAGGTGTGGCGTTCCTAGGCTCCAAGCCGACCGCCCTCTTGGGTGGTCAACCCTTACACACTGACTGAGCCATCCAGGCACCCCAATGATTTCTTTTTTAAAGTGACAGTTTCTGTTTGTTTCTGATCCACGGAAACACAAATTTTCGTATTTTTATTTTAGCCAGTAAACCTACTGAACTTTCTTATTAATTTTCATAATTTATCTGTATTTTCTCTTATATTTCCCATGAAAACAATGATTTCTTCTGTGAGTAATTTCAGTTTTATTTCTTCTAGTTCTTATACCGTTTCGTTTTTGAGTACTCTACCAAGTCAACTTCTAACCCAGTATTACACAGAAATGGTGATAGTAGACAACTATTTTTTCCTGATTTTTAAAAGAAAATGCTATGAAAATTTCACCATTAAATTGTATGGGTTTTGCAGGTATCCTCTATCAAGTTACGAAATTTTCTTTTTTTAAAAATCTTTGATGGATATGAAATTTTATCATGTTTTTTCTACAGTAATTTAGAGGACAGAATATTTTTTCTCACAAATGGTTGTTGAACACTGAAATATTCCTTGCCTTAAGGACACTTACTGAATGAGGTGAGCAAGAATTTTACTTTTCATGTTCTTGCTGGTACTAGAAAAAGTGACAAAAGCCCAAGGCTTAGTGCTAGGATCCAGAATGGATCTATCCTCATCATTAACCTGGTCTACAAATAAATCCATCCCATAGAGGACTGCAAGAAAAACTATAAATCTTATAAATGTATAACTAAAGAGAAAAAAATTCTCCTCTGAAAATTCATAATGTAAATTCACATAATCTCAGAGGTCTAAAGACTCCAAGATAAGAATTTAGGCTGGTCCTACTTGTGCCTTTTGGGCTCAGTAAAAATCAAAAGAAAATCCCCTGTAGAGCACCCATCGTTATTCCATCACTCCAAGAATTTTAACAGATAAAATTCCATTAGTATAAGCCCACAGTCAGAAATCACAAATACACTATTAAAGAAAAGAAGGAAGAGGTGGGGAACAAATGATCAAGAATCAGGTGAAAAAAGATAAAAAGCAGAATCAGACCCATAAAGACTTGGAAATTACCATTTTCATTCTTTTATTTTTTATTCTCATTCATTGTTGCACATAAAACTAAGTTCAAAAATATTTTTTTAGGACATCTGGGTGGCTCAGTGTGTTGGGGGCCTCTGCTTTTGGCTCGGGTCATGATCTCAGGGTCCTGGGATCGAGGCCCGCATCAGGCTCTCTGCTCAGCAGGGAGCCTGCTTCCTCCCCTCTCTCTGCCTGCCCCTCTGCCTACTTGTGATCTCTCTCTGTCAAATAAATAAATAAAATCTTTAAAAATATATTTTTCTAGCATTTAATTTCCTCATGAATAACACATAAACTTTTCTTTCTATATTATTATAAATTAGTAATATAGTCAAGTTTAACTTGCAAGCTAAACCTGGTTATAATGAAACAGAATTTGATCACATTTATTTACCAAGCTATAAGAACTTTGGGAAACAAAAAAAGAGTAGAAATAAGAATAGGTACTTTTTGGGATGCCTGGGTGGCTCAGTCGTTAAGCATCTACCTTCAGCTCAGGTCATGAAACCGGAGTCCTGAAATCGAGCCCAGCATCCGGTTCCCTGCTCAGCAGGAAGCCTGCTTTGCCCTCTCTCACTCCCCCTGCTTGTGTTCCCTCTCTCGCTGTGTTTCTATCAAATAAATAAAATCTTAAAAAAAAAATAGGTGCTTTTCTGTTCAGCTTAAATAAACCAGTAAGATGGTAAATACTGTATTAGAATAAAAATAGCAAAACATACATTGATGGCTATTATTAAAAAAAAATCTATTTTTCCAATTTTTTTGTAGACAGATTCCATTTCGCTAAATACTCAAAATTATAAGTATATTCTAAATTCTTAGAATATTCTTTATTTGTGTAACATGTTATTTTCACCCCGAATCTCAAGGACTTTCAAATATTTTTACATTTGTGTTTTGAAAACTTCTAGAAAAGAAAACATTCTCACTTGACCTTGAATTCCTGATTGGTCTTATGGTACACACTAGCCAAAGCTGAGCCAATCAAAATTTGTCCTTGTAATTTTTTAAACTGGAATCATGGAGCCGATTTGTAGGCAAAGGGAGAATACATGGGTTTATGGATCCCAAGGAAGGCTGATTTTGAGCCCTAATTCCAGTTATTAAACTTCTAGGGATCCATGAACCAGTAAATTGCTTTGCTGAAGCTTGTTTGAGTTATTTCTGTAACTTGCAATGAAAATGGTCCTGATAACTACACTTATATAAAGAAAATTAAATTCTGAGATGGTTTCACTGCATGCTGATAGTCATAGAAGGCAATGGATGAATAATACCTTTAATACCTTTTCCACCATAAGGGAAGGGAATTGGGAAGTGTCCTGACTTCTTTTGAAGCCTTGAACAGAATGTACTTCTTCCCTCTGATTTATTCTTGAGGCAGGTCAAAGTTAGAAGGATTATCTAAGATTATTCTTTATAATAAGGTTTAGGATCCCTATTATTTTGACAATTAAAACTTCTGGTCTCTAGAGGAATTCCATCATGCAGCTCTTCCTTGTGTATATTATTTTCCAGTTTTTCTATTTGAGATATTTACATGGTCTGAAGAGGAAGGGATGAAATTTAAGGGAAGAATGTAATATTTATTGAGCATATGATGCTATATTAAGAACCTAGTGGTCCATTTTAATTCCTTTTCTAGTTGAGTCTTATGAGATGAATTGTGCCCCCCCTCCATTCTTGTGTTAAAATCCAAAACTCCAGAGATATCTGGCTCTGTCAGCGGAGCATGTGACTCTTGATTTTGGGATCATGAGTTCGAGCCCCATATTGGGAATAGAGATTACTTTTTAAAAATCCAAAATTCCAGTACCTCAGACTATGGCTGTATTTGCAGAGAGAATCTTTAAAGAGGTTATCAAGATTAAATGAGGTCATATGGATAAGCCCTAATCCAATATGATGGTGTCAGTAAAGGAAGAGATTAAGACACAGAGATACACAGAGACCATGTGAAGACCCAGGGAGAGGATCACCATCTACAAGCCAGGGAGAGAGTTCTCAGAAGAAATAACCCTGTCTGTCAAATCTACTCATAAAATTGGTGCAGAAATGTCTGCTCTACTCTCTGTTCCCGCTGTTATTATCTTGGTTTAGGCTTGGTTTTTCTTGCTTAAAATATTCCAGTAGCCACCAGCTTCTCATCATTCTAATTTAAACATTCATAGTCATGCTGGCAAAACCACTTAGTGAGAACAAGTTCACTCTGTAGTCTCTTCTTATCCCCAGGGTAAAGCCCATGGTTCCTGAACCTGGCTGTGTGTCAGAATTTTGGGTGGCAATCTTTTAATTATAGATTTTTTGGCCCTAGACAATTTCTATTGATTCAGAATCTATAAGCATGTGGTCTAGAAAATGGTATTTTTAATATGTTCCTAAGTTGATCGTATGAATAATGCAATCTGTTGTATTTATTTGTCCATCTTTTTGTTAATGATCATGACAGCCTCCCCCAAACTTCTGATCTCAGCCTTTTGAAAATATATTTCTTACTATGCATTCTATAATCACAGTGTTTCTTGAATAATAAATCTAATAATGCCTTTTTGAAGTAAATTGGTGATTCTTTTACATTAACAATGCAATTTCAGAAATTTTCTTGTTAAACATCTATACCTATTGTAGGTTATAATATGTCTTTCTCCTGAGAAGCTACAAAAAAGTCATAAAGATACTTTAATATGTAGAATAATAAAAGTAAATGAAGCCTCTCTAGTTTGTTCACTGTAAAACCCTTCACTACTGCCTCCAACTATATGAAAGGACTGGCAGAAACATTTGCTTCTTTTGTAGTTAATTATTCTGTGCTGGGCCCTATTTGTAATGACACAAAATTGTGTGGTAGGACCACAAGTGAATATGGGCTTAGAGTTCACCTTCAAAAAGGAAGATCTCAAACTCTAACGCTGCCTTCTATATCATAAACTTTTGACAAAAATTGACAGCTTTATACTCTGAGAAGAAAAATCACACTGCTTTTCTTATCTTAAAAAAAAAAGTTTCAAGGCTGAAGCAGTGGGTCTTTGTATCTACCCATAGGTAGGAGCCATGACTCTTAAAAAGAAAGATAACAAATAATGGCAATACTTAAAAGTAAACTCTGCATTAGTCTATACTTGAAATCAAAAGCAGTTTTTTGACCATAGTTAGATAACAAAAGAAAAACTTGCTGAATATATCTGCCAAACCATTAATTCATGCATTTTGTGTCTATGATATCAAGCATTATATAATATAGAAATACCAAAACAGACATTGATTCTTGATTTTATGGAACTTTCAGTTTAGTTAATGGAAGTCCTGGTTTAAAAAAAAAAAAAAGGTATGCTTACAAAAGCCGGAAAGGAGGCAGAGAGGGAGAGAGTGTTTGGGTGGAAGTCGTAGAAGTCACGCCCAGATGACACTTCCCGGAAGGACTGCTTATTCTGTCCTCAGATGTCAACAGCCAGGAGTACTTCAGAACTTGAGTAAACAAATGAGCATGCCCTCTTTTGGTACAGTCCTTGCTATCTGTGCGCACTTTGTAAAAAGTCTGATACAAAAACTAAATATTGTCCATGGTCTACTTTTCCTATTCTAAATGCATACATTTTATATTCATGACAAATATTTTATTACAAGTACCTATGAAATAAGGCTTCTTAAGCAGACTGAAAGGCCTCAGAATGAAATGACATATTAACAACTACCTAGTCCTTGGCTTATTTTTTCCTGGCTGATATTTATAACATGGTTGATTCTTCAGATTACAATCTTATCCATATAGAACAATAAAACTGTACTGTTTCTAAACTTGGGTTAGCATCTCCAGAAACAGAAAGATTACTGTTTCTACAATCAAGATACTGCATCTTTGAAAAAGTCTGACTATAAGTGGTTCATAAACTGAATTATGCCTCAGTGTACCTTACAGCATCTTAATTCAGCATCTTAATTCATTATATAGCTAATCTCACTTTCACATAATAATGTCTTAAATTCAAAAAATATAGGTGAAACTTTCATGAAATTGGGATAGGCTTAGTCATGAAAAGTTGAAAACTAAAAGAAGTGGATAAAAGAAGGAACTAGCCATATTCCCATTACCTAAGACATATTTAAAATATTGATGTTCAATTTCCAGGCTTTTTACTGTAAATAGTTTGGATTCTCTCTCATTTAACATAATTTTATCACCACATATGTAAACACACACATACACACAATATGTAACTGAGTTTCCTTCTACTGGGAGAAATCTACTACAGAAGATAAATGGGCAGGCACTGGAGAAAGACACACCTGGGTTCAAGATCAAGCATTATCTTGCTAGCTTTTATAACCTTGGACGTGTTACTTAATCTTTCTCAGTCTCAATTTTCTAATCCATAACTAGAACTTACTTCTTGAGGTTGTGGCTAGCATTAATTAACACAGAATTTTAGCACAGTATCTAGCAAATAGTAAATGCTGAATAATGATGAAAATTATGTTTATGTTTATACCATCTAATAAAGCAATCAAATTTTCAGGCTAAAAGTTCCTCAATTCCTTTAACCTTTTCTCAAATGAGATGATTTTAAATCCCCTTAACAACCATGCAGGCTGCTAAATACTAGAAGTTTTGTAACTTTTCCATTCATAACTTCCTTAAAATGTTGGTCTGATGGGGCGCCTGGGTGGCTCAGTTGGTTGGGCGACTGCCTTCGGCTCAGGTCATGATCCCGGAGACCCGGGTTCCCTGCTCGGCGGGAGGCCTGCTTCTCCCTCTCTCACTCCCCTTGCTTGTGTTCCCTCTCTGGCTGTGTTTCTCTCTGTCAAATAAATAAAGTCTTTAAAAAAAATATATTTAAAAAATGTTGCTCTGAGATCTGATCTTGGTAATCTGAAGAGCTTGAAATACAATCAGATTATGTCCTCCATTATTCAATGAACTCCTAAATTTATTAACCAATAATTACAGCTTATATCAATAATTCAAGAATTGAAATTATTTCTTCTTCATCTTCTTCTTTTTCTTTCTCTCCTCCTCCTCTTCCTCCACCTCCTCTTCCTTGTACTTCTTCTGTAACCATACTATACCATTGATTCACTGCCAAGTAAAGCTCTTCTTTTTTTCCTCTTAATACTGTTAGTAAAGCTCATATCCCTCAAATTGAATTTAGGTAGTTGGTGTTTGTCCCAAGGTAGGACGTCACAATTATTCCAACCAAATTATATATGATCAGATTTTGCCCATTTTTTAGTTGTTAAGAAGTTTTAGATCCTGCTTTTGTAATCGAATGTATCTAGTACTCACTTTTCCTTTCTCATGTAACCAATTTTTGACAAGTATGCCTTCTTACAGCTTTATCTCAGCCATTGATAAATATGTTTACATCAGACAGAGCCAAGACCAAGACTTGTGGTATACCACTTTAAAAACCTTCCTCCAGGCTGACACAGATTTCTTAAAATTGCCATTGGATGCAATCATTCAGTCAGTTATGAAAGCACATAATAGTACTATTCCTAAACCTGTATTTCTCTGTCTGGTCTACAAGGATATAAAGAAAACTTTATTAAATGACTTACTAGAATCCAGATGTCTATTTCTATTGCCCTAATATACTGCTTTATCAATTTTATAGAAAATAATATATAAGATTGAGCTGAATAGCTTATTCTTATTGAATTTATATTTTCTCCTAATAGCCTCTTTAAAAAATGCTTACAAAATTGTCATTTGCGACTGTGATTTGTAATTGTCTTTTATAAATATAATCTAGACTATTCTCTCCCAGGCAACATTAGTTTCATGGATTCTGCCATTATTTTAACATAAGGTATTCTTCTCTTTTCGCCTTCATTTTGTTTCTCAAAGGTAACCAGCTAAACACTCCATAATCTCACTTAGAAAGTCTCTGGTAATAATTCAGAGGGATCCAGAAACATATCGGCACCTAGATCAGTCAGGTTCTCCTAGTATAGCATATAGGTGAAGGGCTCAAACCATGCACTTAACTCTTGGCTCAAATCCTAGCTCTACATCCATCTAGTTGTATCTAGAGTTGTATCTAGTTGTATCTCGATCCAGTTGCATCATCTGAGACAAAATATTCAATCTGATAATGATGCATAATGATGCATGCTTTATAGCTAGGATGATTAAATGAAAAAAATACAAATAAATACATAGGTGTATGACACCTTCTGGGTCCTCAATAAGTTTTACTTACATTAAAGTTACTTTAGCTCTTTTGTCTTTCAATTTTTGGCCAATGTCTAATGGTCTTGACCTTATTCATTCAACATTTATTGAGTTGTACTTGGTACATACAAGGCGCTCAAGATACTGTACTGAACAAAAGAATTCAGAATTAAGAATCAGAGGATGTCACAATTATTTTATTCAAGGTTCACTCTGAAGAGATGGCATGTGAGCAGAGATATGAATGAACTAACACGGAAGAAACACAGAGGAATAAAGATGCGTTCCTTTTTTTTTCATGAATAAATGTTATATCTTCAACTTAAAAAAAACGGGCCTATTCCTGTATTGATCTTCTTCCTCATTTCATCCTAAGGAAATCATTTCTGTTCTCTTTAACATCTTTCACAAGTCCCAGCTTTTTCTGTGCTTTAGTCTTGCTGATGTTATCTTTATAGGTCTATGCTACTTTCCCATATTTGTGCTTGATTCTGTGCCCCCTTTTACCATCTTTTGCATGTGCTGCTTTAGATTCAGAGCCTGTCAGTTGGTCCCTGTGCTGCACACTGGTTTCTTTAGTTTCCTCCCTATTTTCTTGCTCATTAGAATCATTTATGTTTGCATAGGCAGAACACTGCTGAAGTCAAACTCCGAGAGTGTATGGTTGCTTTTCCCTAAGGTTCCCATCATTTTCGTCTTACCTACTGGTTTCTGTCAGTCAGAATTGGGTTCAGAGTAGGAGTTTCCCTTACTGCTTACTTTGCCATCTGGGAAATGAAATTATCAGCAAGGTCGGTCAAGAAATTGTCAGTGTTTTGCTTTCTGAGAATGAAAGTTTCTGCAGATACTTTGAGATCAAAATCCCTAATGCTAAGATATCTTGCTGCCCTGATAATTTTGTAGTCCGCACTAGAAAAATACTTCTGTACGGGAAATCTGTGGTGCAGTCACATAGTGTAATCACTTCTTTGTGTCTCTTATTTATATTCATCTAGATTTTTCTCAGGTTCTTGACTTTTCACGTGGGTTCACAGCTTCTAACCAGTCAGGACTAATCACCTATTTTTTCAATTAGTTTGGTCTAATTATAATTAAAAATAAATTAGATGAGAAATTAAATTGTTACATGACCAAATTCTATGCCTAGGAAAACCTACAGCTTAATATTAACAAGCAGCACAAAATCATAATATAACGAAGATACTATAGAATATAAGGTAGATAATATTCTTGAACAAGCCATTCAGTATCTTGCAGATGTCAGAACTGAAAGGCCCTTGACTGAAAGACAAAAGAGCTGGACTCTGCTTTTCCTGAGGAGCAAACTGTCACCTAACATGATTAGTTGACTTGTCCACAGTCTCACAACTAGTTAGAGATAGTGGTTGCAAAATAAGGTATTTTTCCCTTAGGCCAGTAAATATTCCCCCACCAGGTTGCCTTCCATGAATAGCCTGAGATTTACTTCCCCTCATTCAAAGCCAAAATACTGCCGGTCCTTCCTACCTCACAGAGTTGTTGTGAGAGGGAAGGAGCTAATAGGTGTGTAAAGACACTGGCTGTATACAGCGGTATTATTATGATAATGTTTTAATGATTTACTCTGTTGATTTCCGTGGGTTTTTTCCCTCTTCTTGTTTAAGAGATTTGCATTTTCAATTTAAATCTGTAGTGAAATGTGCTTACTTTGTTAAAGATTTACAACAAACTGCAGGCTGCATCCTACAGAAGAGAATCTGGGTTTTGGCACCCCTGGGACCAGGATGATAATCCTTATTCTGTCACTCAGGGGATGCATGACAATACATCATCTTCTTAACTTATCTGATTTTAGTTTTCTCATCTGTTAACAGCTAAACATTCCTGTCTCTTGAAGTTGTGAGTTCTGATACCAAAAGTCTCAATACTGGTGGTTGTTTTTATTTGTTTGTTTGTTCATTTATTTTTTCCTATATATTTCTCTTCCCTTAGATTATGAGCTTCTTGATGGCAGACAGTATTTACTTATCTTTGTATTCCAAGAGTCTAGCACTCAATAGCTACACAGTATGTTTGTTGAATAAATTATTTACCAAGGTGAACAAGAGTGGGTCTGAGGGCAGCAGTGTTTTGGAAGACATTGTTTTTCCAACTTGACTCTTAAGAGCACTATATTAAGTTTCATGTAAGTACTTTGGGCAAGGCTCAAAGTACAGAAGATGTAGCTGAGACTGAACTCTTGGCCTTCATCTTGCTTTAATCAGAGCACACATTAATTGCTTATTAGCAGATTGAGTTACTATGTAAGCTTGTTTTAGAGAAAAACGTTTTTCAGCTAAAAGAAAGTTGAAATAAAATGTGTGTGCTTTAGAATCTCAAAGACACATCTCAGACTTATTTTACTATTAGCACCTCAGACAAAGTAGACGTTTGTCACAATTTCCTCATTTATCATAGAATTTACAGCATTTCAGATTGGTTATGGGCAGGAAGATACCACATGCACACCTGCCATTTCCTAATATTTAGCCAAGAATTCCAGAGTGGATGATCCAGGTGGCCGTTTGTATCAGAAGCAGGTGCATGCAGACACAGTGTACCTTGGCTTTGCTTAGTTCTCTTCCTCTGGTTCCCTACGGGCCACACAGCTGCCCGACACATGACTGCCAGGGTTGAAAAACACAATTTTTTAAACTCAAACTTACTATTCTGGAAGGATTTATACCCCAGGCACTTCCATGTAAGAAAAGTGCTTACTGGTACTGGGTTCTCCCAGTTCTAGAGCCAAACTAACACAGGTGAAAAAACTTCCTCGGGCCCCAATGGGGAGGCACAGGCAAAGTCAGGGTCAGGAGTCCCTGAATAATATCTCTGCCTCAAGCTTCCAGTGTTTCTGCCCCCTGAAGGTTTATTTTGAAGATTAAATAAAAGTAGGGGCAACACTAAAATATTGAGCAATGTGTAAATGGTAGAGCTTGGGCACTAATAGATCCAAACAGATGCTGCTCATAAACTACAAGCAAGCCTTGCTAGTGCTTGCCAGCTGAATGCGAGCCTCAAATAAAATAACATTAAAATGTCCTCATGCTATCTGACACATAGAGATGGTGTTTGATTAATGTTAATCTCCTGCCCTGCTTCACAATTTCCTTTTGAACAAACTCCAGTAAAAGCAAAACAAAAACTCCAAAAAGACACAGCCTCAAATAACCAGACAAGTCCAGTTTATTATTTTATGAATATGGGGTATTAATGGAGATCATTTCTCTTCACACCAATAACACCAAAATTCATTCTGCGCTCTACAGTAAAACAGATACACTTTAAAAAATATATTAATTGTAAACTATTCCCTGAATTAGAACCCAGCTGTTAAGTAGTACTTACTATATCTTACTTACACCCAGGGGGGCCATTGTCTCTCTCCTCCGAGTTTCTGATTTCCCTACTAGGAAGGGTTAATTCATTAAATTTAGTTAAGATTCTACAGTTGCTTTAAGACAATGTTTCCCAGGGGTTGGCAGTGGAAATGGGGAACACTCACCAAAACCACCTGGGGCTCTTTCTCCCCGCTCCCCAAAGTCCTTCTAGAGATTTGATGCCTTCCTTTTTATTATGAATCTTCCAGAATGACTATTTATTCAGAGTTTACTATAGCAGATAGTCACTAAGACTTGCATTTGGCAGACTCAAGGTCAGCTGGGGGGTGGGAATGCTTTATAATGAAAAAAGGGGAAGGCTTTAAGCAAGCACTGATTGGAGGCTGTTGGCATGGGGAAGCTAGAGATGGGTTAACTTGAAGTAAGAGTCTTGTGTGATGTCTGAGAAGCACAATTGCCTTTTTTTGGTTGTCTTTAGTTGAAAGCAGGATCAAAAAACAGGGGAGGGGCGCCTGGGTGGCTCAGTAGGTTAAGCCTCTGCCTTTGGCTGAGGTCATGATCTCAGGGTCCTGTAATCAGCCATATATTGGGCTCTCTGCTCAGCAGGGAGCCTGCTTTCCCCCCTCTCCGCCCTGCCTGCCTCTCTGCCTACCTGTGATCTCTCTCTCTCTCTCTCTCTCTGTCCTATAAATAAATAAAATCTTAAAAACAAACAAACAAAACAGGGGAGCTGGCAGTCCCTGATCTAGTTTGATCATTCTGGTTGATTGCTACAGCTGTTGTGGGTCAGAGTTCTACTGTCATATTTGGTTGGCCTATTGTCTATTTGTATATTCAGTTTCTCAAACAACATGAACATATATGTAGAAAATTGGGAGGAATCTATTAAAAAGCTCTAGAAATAATGAATGTAGCAAAGTCTCATGATATAAGGTCAGTATATAAAAATTAATTCTATATGCAGATCCACCGACATTGAAATAGATTAGTGGTTGCCAGGGGCTGTAGGAGGGGAAATGGGGAGTGAATTAATGGGTAATAGCCTTCTTTTGGGGGTGCTAAAGATGTTATAAAATTAGATAGTGGTGATGATTGCATAGCCTTCTCAATAAATTAAAAACTATATTCTTTGAAAGGGTGGATTTTATTCCATGTGAATTATATCTCAATAAAAGCATTAATTTTACTTTTGTATACCAGCAAAAAGCAACTGAAATTGAATATAAAAAAATATTTACAGGAGCATTAAAGATATGAAACATTAAGGAATACATTTAACAAAATATGTACAAGACCTATGCACTGAGGACTGCAAGATATCTCTGAGAGAGAGCTTAAAGAAGACCTAAATAAATGGAGAAATGTTCTATTATAAGAAAATAACCTGCCAGAATGAACAATGGAAGTATGTACAGGATTCCCTAAGTAATCTGGCTTTAAAAAAAAGTTGAACTAGCCTTTGGGGAGCTTTTGTTGTTACTGGTACAATAGAGGAAAGAAGGAAGGACATCTTTGTAACAAAGGCAAAACTGGACTATCAACTTCAGTAGTGGAGAAGACAGGATGGAGGGATGGACCAGAAGTAGAAATGGGATGGGAGAATGAGTAATTGATTGGTATCACCATTTAGTCAGGGTTCTCTTGGGTTCCATCATCAGGTAATGCATTTGCTAGGCATTGGGAAACTTGTAACAGCCCTTCTCTTTGTGTAGCTCTTAGACCAAAGGCAAATCTAAAGCTGGTGTGCATATAAGCATACCTTACCTAAACTGATTTTCCTGTTTTTTCTTTTCTAATCTTTACTTTGCCTTTGCCTGGTCATTCTCAGTTGCTCTTATTACTTGTATTTCTATTTATTTTTAAATATCCTTAAATTCTTTTGGGAATATGAAAGATTATAAATTAATAAATAAAAATTAGGGTGCAAAATAGATAGTTGTCATCAATTGTGTTTAGCTATTTCAGAGTATAATAAGCTTAACCCAATCTAATGTTACAGATTGATAAAAAAAACTAAGCACTTTTTGTTATCAAGAGACAAGAAGAGAGTGCACGCGCATGAGCTGAGGGGAGAGCAGAGAGAGAGGGAGAGAATATTAAGTAGGCTCCATGGCCAGTGCAGAGCTGGATGCAGACTCGAGGCTCAATCTCAGGACCCCAAAATCATGACTAGAGCTGAAATCAAGAGTCAGTCTCTCAACCGACTGAGCCACCTAAGTGCCCCCAAATGAAGCACTTTTGAATAAAAAAATAATGAAAATCAAGGTGTTAACATAACCAAGAGTGAGCAGATCCTTCAAACTATTAACTTAAAGCAATCAAAACTACCAACAACAATACTGGCATATACGTGAAAAAAGTTTTCATTTAGTCAAAGTAAAACTCTATGTTTAAAAATGTTAAAATCTTCTGCTATAATACAGCCCAATATGTAAGAATATGCAAAAATATTCAAAATTGTTTCACATTAGCACGTACAGTTTTAAGCATTTATGTGGCAACATTTTGAAGAGCTGTCAACTACTTTAGGCTATTAATGTACCAAAATAATAGTAAATATTTGAGGACTGACTTACTATGTGCTAAGGACTACCTGTATTAATTCATATAACCCTCACGACAACACTATAAAATACACGTAATTATGATTTCCATTTTAGAAACAAGGAAATAAAGAGTTTATTTATTTACTTATTTATTCATTTATTTATTTTAAGATTTTATTTATTTACTTGACAGAGAGATCACAAGTAGACAGAGAGGATGGCAGAGAGAGAGGAGGAAGCCGGCTTCCTGACCTGAGCCTAAGGCAACAGAGGCTTAACCCACTGAGCCACCCAGGCACCCAATTTAAAATGAGCTCCATAACTTGAACAAGTTCTGGCCTGAAACTAGTAGAGTTGAAACGAATGGTGGTCGGGTCCAAATCTAGGCTTTTAGCTTGTGTTGCTTTTCTAAACAATTTTTTCAAACATCTTAAAATTAACATTAGCCAAAATTAGGTGAATTTACACTTTATGAAGTCCTTCATAGATCTTTTTCAAGACAAGGTAAAAGAAAAGTTATAATAAGAAAGGAGGTCTGTGGTGTTTTTTGAAAGGGTATGTCAAATGCTTCAGTGGTGGTGTTTCAAGAACTTTTGCACAGCAAAATGATTTAAAATGCTGTTTACCAAATTCTTGACTGTACCAAATTGTAGAATTTTAAGTAAGAAGTGAATATAAATGATTTAAGCTAGGTGTAGCCTCATGGGATGTTTCTTAGGCATTGAGAAAAGAAATTCTACTTAATGTATGTGTTAAGAGTCAAAAATAATAATAAAAATGTTTCATACTTTTTAGTATGGACACAGATTAAGTTAATTGGCCAAATTAATTATCCAATATTATGAATGGAATATATCTTTTATCTTACAATTTGGCAGGAAAGGTGAAAAGGGAGAGAAGAAAAATTTTTGAAAAATAAGTACTATGATTGCTAGAAACAATTTCACTTTAGATGCTATAGAAGAGCCTTGCTTAGTGAAAAAAAAAATTGAGAATTTCTAATATGAAAAGGATCCAATCATATATGCCAATATCAGTTTCTAGGTTGCATGGGAAATTGAGATTTTCTTTTTTTTTTTTTTTAAGATTTTATTTATTTATTTGACAGAGAGAGAGATCACAAGTAGGCAGAGAGGCAGGCAGAGAGAGGAGGAAGCAAGCTCCCTGCTGAGCAGACAGCCCGATGTGGGCATTGATCCCAAGACCCTGGGATCATGACCTGAGCTGAAGGCAGAGGCTTTAACCCACTGAGCCACCCAGGTGCCCGAGATTTTCTTTTAAATAGTGTCTGTCTCAACAACTGACTTATGTAATTGTTCTAAAAAATTTTTAAAAATAATTTAAATATTTATTTGAGAAAGGAGGGGCAGAGAGAGTCTTTTAAGCAGACTCCCTACTGAGGGCAAACTTGATGTTGGGTTCCATCTCAGGATCCTGAGATCACAGCCAAAATCAAGACCTGGGTGCTTAAACTACTTAACCAAACAGCTGCCCCTAAAATTTTATGAAACTTAAATAAGGACAGCAGTATTTCCATAAACCTACTACAATGAGAACAAAAGCATCTTTTCAGAAAGTGTGTGTTAGGATTTTTTACTGATACAAAAGATAATATGCAAACTATAATTTATAGGACTTTCTAAAAACTAGTATATTCAACATAGGTGATTCTCACTTTGTGGAATTAATTCATTATGATCATGTTTTCCAGTTGATATACTTACATAAAATTGAGTTATATTCATATGGGAAAATGTTTTGACCTATAATCATAATAAAATTTTTATATATGAAAATACAAATTATTGAATAAAATTCAGAATTATGATAATAATACTAATAATACTCATAAATAAGAAACATAACAAACTTGGGATAATAAAAAAAATGTTCCTGACTCAGGCTCAGTAAATAATCTTTATTCTTGGTAAATTCTCTCTTTGAAAAGTACACCCTTAAGAAAGAATATTTTTAAACATATCTGAGACTATCAATTGTTTCTAGTAGTTTTTAGTAAAGGCTTAGCTTGTTTGCCTTAAAGCATTTTGCATTTAGCTTTTTCTGCTGTATTAGTGTGTCTTAATTATTTTAACTATTAAGTCTTTTAAACCCTGTGAATTAATACTCAAAGGGTATTTGCTTCCATTTGTTTGGTTGAAAAAGACTGATTCCTTTCATGTGTCCCCCCTTGGTGAACTACACTTTTGGGATCTTAGGTAATACAAAAATAATCAAAACCATCATTTGTTACTGTCAAGTTACCTTGCCATGCAGGAGGAAACTGAACAGATCACAGAAAGAAAAGAATATGCAAGAGTAAACATCAGTGAAAGAGTGCTAGAAAGTGTTGTCAAGTGAGGAGAAAAAGAAAAACTGGTAAATGGAAATACAATTAGAAAGAAGATTGAGCTAATTGGTGGGAATGGGGGGTGTGGTGTTATAACATCAATATGGAGCTAAGTAGTAAGTGCACAAATGAGGTAGTATATATACATACCCTTTGAATACAACAAAACACCATTACTACTATAATTTCTTCATATCTTTCAATATATATTGACAGTATAATTCATGCATTCATTCACATACAAGTTTTGAACACTGGAGCTCAAAAATTAAGATGTTTATAGGAATAAAAAAGAAAAAGTGAATGAATAGGTCAAACATATAGCTCTCTAGATCTATCTATTCTCACTTTACAAAATTAGGGGTGAAGGGGTGCCTGGCTGGTTCAGCTGGAGAAGCACGGGGCTCTTGACCTTGGGTTCATGGGTTGAAGCCCCATGTTGGGTGTAGAAATTACTTAAATAAATTAATTAAAAAAGAAACAAGGCGGCGCCTGGGTGGCTCAGTTGGTTGAGCAACTGCCTTCGGCTCAGGTCATGATCCCGGAGACCCGGGATGGAGCCCTACATTGGGCTCCCTGCTCAGCGGGAAGCCTGCTTCTCCCTCTCTCACTCCCCCTGCTTGCGTTCCCTCTCTCGCTGTGTTTCTCACTGTCAAATAAATAAAATCTTTAAAAAAAAAAAAAAAGAAACAAAAACAAAGATATGGATGAAGATACATTTCACCTTCCTTTAATGGCACTATTAAAGTAAAATAGAAAACATCATCAATGATTAGGTGATTCTTGGCACAAGACTTTTTTTTTTAAGATTTTATTTGGGGCACCTTGGTGACTCTGTCGGTAAGTGTCTGCCTTCGGATCGGGTCATGGGATAGAGCCCAGCATTGGGCTCTCTGCTCAGCCTGGAAGCCTGCTTCTCCCTCTCTCACCGCCCCCTGCTATGTTCCCTCTCTCGCTGTGTCTCTCTCTGTCAAATAAATAAATAAAGTATTTTTTAAAAAAAGATTTGCTTATTTGACAGAGAGAGACACAGCGAGAGAGGGAATACAAGCAGGGGGAGAAGGAGAAGCAGGCCTCCCACTGAGCACTGAACCTGATGCAGGGCTCAATTCCAGGACCCTGGGATGATGACCTGAGCCAAAGGCAGATGCTTTAACAACTGAGCCAATCAGGCACCAGGGCATAAGATACTTTGCCTTGATTTTGAGGAGGTCATCAGGAATGAAGAATGTGGGACATGTTTTCATTAAAGGCCTCTCCTGCTGAAGGCTGCTATGAAGTAACATCCAACCAATGTTACTGGATCTTTCTTTCTTTTTTTTTTCAGAAGCGGAAATCCATGTTTTGATCAATACCTCCTAATTTTTAAAACTCGACAAATAATGTTTAAAAACAAACAAACAAAATGCTATGTAACCAAGATCTATGGAGGCAATAAATTATATTTGTTGGCTAGACTTTAATATAGGCCAGCAGTTCATGACCTCTGTTGTATGCTGTGCTAAGAGCTGGCATGGAGAGTTTAGTGAGTTTTCAAGGAGCTTACTGTCTAGTGCAAGAGGAGTAAATCAATAAATACAATTATGTGTAATAAGAGCTATGATAATCAATGTTCATTCTTATCATTCTTCAACACTCAAAAATTATATGTCATCAAAGAAAGATAAAATAATAGTCACTGATTTTCTTAGCAAAGTACTGTACAATATCTTTTGAAAAGATTTTTTAAAAACTAGGATTGTAAACAAAAAGAAATAGAATTCAAAGTGTCAGCAGAAAATGAGATCTTCCTTGGAAATTTTAATTAATTTACTCCTTAAAATAATATTAATAGAATTTGCTAGTGATTGGGCAGGGAAAAAAATGATTAAAATACTTTTTGGCTTTTGGATGTAGGGTTCCAGTCTTTGTTTAATGAGTCATAAATGAGCTAAGATGGAAGTACGATACTTTACTATAATGCATAAAATATCAGTTGTTTTGTGTTTGAATAAAACCAAAGTACTAGGGTACAATATAAAACCCTTGATATGGTTCATGTAAGTCCCATTGATTCTAATTTCTGAAGTTCCCTAAATACATCCTCATGTTACATAAATTGTTGGGAGAAAATAGTAGAAGGGAGAAAGTTTGTTCTGGATAATATAGAATGGAGAGGCAATTTTCAATTTCTCTGAATTAAAAAACTCAAACATGGAGCCTGAGTGGCTCAGTGGGTTAAAGCCTCTGCCTTTGGTTCAGGTCATGATCTCAGGGTCCTGGGATCGAGGCCCACATCAGGTTCTCTGCTCCGCGTGGAGCCTGCTTTCCCCTCTCTCTCTGCCGGCCCCTCTGCCTACTTGTGATCTCTCTCTCTGTCGAATAAATAAATAAAATCTTAAAAAAAAACCCTCAAACATATTAATTCCTGCCTTCCTTGAGCTATTTTTCACCTCTCCAACACCCATACACACACACCCATGAAGATAATAGGCTATATACTCCCTGAACAATTTTGTCTGTATTTGTGATTCTCTTTACTTAAAAGCACACTTGCACACAAATATTGTCATTAAATTAATTTTTAGGAAAATGTTCAAATTTTCATTGTGGACACCAATTGATCTATAAAAATATTTTAATAAACTGACTAAACAAATGTGTTAAGTAAATTTATGTATGTGTGTTTATATGTACACTTGTTGTAAGTATATTTGTATAAGATTTCTAGGTTATTTGACTTGTAATATCCATATCAGCAAAGCAATGCTACAATATTTGGATAAGAAGTAGCCTTATTATTGAATTAAATATTATAGTAGAATTCATGATTATAGGTTTCTGACTCATATATTCTATAAATACTTTTCAATAACCAACTATAGTTCAGGTCCTTTGCTAGACACTAAAGAGGCCACTATTCTTCAAAAATCTGAGAGTAGGTAAAGTGTTGAAAAAATTACTTGATTGGAGTGTACTGGTGCTTTCAGAGAGGAAGTTCCAGATAAGATGTTTAGGCATGTAATGAATTTTTGAAAGACTACTGTCTCCCTAAGAGTTCATGATGCTACATTGGTATAATGAGGACCTTTAATAGTTCTATTAGTCCACTGAGAGTTTTTGTTCTGCTTACTAAGGTTTGAGTATTGTGCCTAATGCATATAAAACTGAATAGTGGAATAACTGGGTTTATGGATTGTTGGGTAAGGGAGAAAAGGACTGGAGAAAATAGAAACTTCAAAATTTTATTAAATGTCACAAACAGAAGTGCCTGGGTGGCTCAGTTAAGCATCTGCCTTCGTCTGGGGTCATGGAATAGAGCCCTGCATTGGGCTCCCTGCTTGGCAGGAGACCTACTTCTCCTTCTCTCACTCTCCCTGCTTGTGTTCCCTCTCTAGCTGTATTTCTCTCTGTCAAACAAACAAACAAACAAATAAATAAATATCTTTTTGAAAAAGTCACATAGATTGAGATTTTAATATGTATAAAATTAGGACCTCTCTGGTAAATAAAGTTAAAAGGAATTTTTTTAAAGGATGGGTCATGAAATTAAAATAAAACCTGAATAAACTTACCAAAATTTAATCGAATGGACAGGGGTACAGCATCACAAAGGAAAAACTGGATGGAGTTTCCAAAAGAAAAATGACTAGAAAGTAAAAACAAAACATACAGATAGATATATAGATATCTGGCTATATAGATATAGATCTATATATCTATAGATCTATAGATCCAGATATCTATATATAGCTCCTATTTTTTTTGTATAAAAGATAAGGTGAAAGCTTATTTTCCTGCATGTTTAAAATAAAACTGGGGAGAACCTTTCATAAATGTACTCTGTAACCTTACCGAAACTGGGGAAATATTTAATCATTTTCATTATTTCTGTAAGTAAAAATGTAGTTATGGAAAGGACAATAAGATCATTTTGAGACAAAATTTTGTGAAGTAATAGTTTGTGAAGAAAGAGTGTTTAGTTAAAATTCCTGAATGCCATGCACATTAAGCATATTATATAAATCTTCATGTCGTAATTAGTTTTATATATTTGTTTATAAACTTTTGTGTATATTCTTACTTATTTTCCATGCATATTTGCCCTTTGTTTCCACATATGATTTATTTCTCTGGGGAGGGAGTATGTTTGCCACTTCCCAGTAGCACCTAGAGCACTGAATTGAGGGAAGAAAGTTTTCAATGAGTGTTGAATAATTGCCTTTATTATCCTTATGTTTTGAAAAATGTATGTCAGCCTGCAATCTCAGTAAAATGCAAAATCAAAAATGAGTATAAAAAATAATGTGCACATTTCTCTGACATTAAACCACCCTGTTGTGCCAAATGCAGCACAAATGGCCTTCTAACAGGGGTCCTATGCAAACAGTGGGTAATCAAAGAGCACTTTGCAGCAACACCCAGTCACACTGGTGGTGTCAAGGACAATGAATTCTGAATTTCTATTTCGTATTTCCTCTGTGATATTGTGCCAGAACACAAATATATAGACACAGATATATACATATACATGTGCATATATATTTTACAGAATTTAAATAATTCATTCAAATAAATTATTTAAATGATTTAAAAATTCCTTTGTCAAACAGATTAATGGAACCTTGTTATTCAAAAGATAAATCATTTTATATGAAGTGGCAAAGACTTCAAGGGCTAATAAAGGTTTTATGAGAGATAAACTTTTAATGAATTAATACTTTTGCATGTACTTATTTTCTATATACACACATATACACACAGAGGCTTACAATGATATTTATATCAACATTTCTGACTGACTTTTAAGAAAACAGTATTCACAGCTTTGAAAATAAAGTGTTTTTATAGATCTGATTTTTAGGAGCTGATGGATCATAATTCACGGAGCTAAGTAGAAGGTTTAAATAATAGTGTTGTAAAAGTTATAATCTGTGTGATAAGATAAAATAGGATTTTTTTCTATACGTAATTTATATGAATCATTAATCCTGAACAATTTTATATATGTCATTTTCTAGAGTTTGGAATGTATAGCACTTATGCCCTTTTGCTGCACAGGTCTTCATCAGAAAGATGCTTTGCTCTAGAAAATTACGGTGACTACTATTTGTATAACAAGACCTGAAGACCCTGGGAAAATTTTTTAAGGATTTTTATGAATCTCAGTACACATTCTTCAGCTAAATTTTGGCACAGTTTCAATTTGAGACTCCAGTGAAATTCAATTGGTTTATTTTATAATTAAAAACAAGGAAATCATAGTAACAAAATTATATAATGTGTAGCATTCATGTTTATAATAGAAACATCCATAAAGAAAGAAAAATGTTCTAACTTTTTCTCATTACTCCAAAGGGAATTGCATCTTTAATCACACAAAGAACAACTGCTTTCTAATTTTGTTTAAAGTGTTTCAATACTTACAAAACCCAGATCAGGTTATTGTAAATCTAGAGCAAATTAGAATCATTGGCCTCTGCTCAGCTCTATGTAAGAGTTCTATGTAAATCATAAATTTAATGGCATACTAAGACACACATCTGTTTCAGTTTTGTAGAAGTTAATAATCTAACTATAGAGTATTTAAACACTTCTTTCATTAACTGGAAAACTGAGGCAAGGATAGACTTTTCTTAGTTATAACGTGTAATATTTTATCTACAAATTTTGATAAGCTATAAACTTACCTAGGTAGTTAAAGGTAGTTTTCTAAATACTCAATCTAGTATTTATTTTTGACATTACATGATTTCCTCCTATATTCATTATAAACAAACAGGCTAGCATTATCATTTCAAATCTATACCTGCACAAAATACTTTGATTTATATATATCATATTTTTGCAATAGGACATTGGAGAGAAAGTAAATACTGAGTAATTATATGAAATGTCAAAATTCCTTCTTTTGAATAGTTTTCAGATTCCTTATTTGATTACCCACAGTTGTTTCTTTTTAATGATAAATGATTATCTTCTGGGATCCATATTATTTAACAAATAATTTATATTCTTCAATATTCAAACATTCACATTTTATACCTAGCATTCTTACTCAACATTTCTCTAATTTTATTTTAACAAGTTTTAAATATTTTTTCACGTTATTTCCATGACCTATTTCTTTTAGACATGCTACTTCATATATAGCAGTAATCCAGTATTATAATGAATGATTGTGTTTCAATTATCATTAGATAATAAACAGGAAATTAGTTTTTCTTGTAGTGTAGTCTACACTGTCTGAACAATGAAATATATGTGGTTTGAATTTGGGTCATTAATTCAGGTAGTAAGGACATAGTGCTAATTAAATTGGTGTCATAAATTACATTCCCATAATGAAGGGGGGCAATCTTTTAATGCTCTGAAAGGGTTATTTGTAGATATGTGATTTTGGTAACCAGGACAGTTGGGTAAAAGGGTGGATGGTTCAGTACAACACATCTCCATCACTGAAACAAAACCATTCAAAGAATATATTGTTCAGGCGACAGTTCAGCAACTTCTTTTTTAAGGTAGAATAGCTGGAGAGGTTATGTGTTTTTATTTTTTAATCTAAAACAAAAATTTTTCATTGAATATAGGTCCACAAAATCTTATCATTTCCAAATCATTTCAGTAATCCTTTGAGATATAAATGACATTTTAACACGATTCTAAATTTGGTGCTTATTTAAAAAAAAAACGAATTCCTTTCTAATGCACTCTTACTTATCAAAAAACATATGCCTATTACATCATTGTTTGGTCTAGGTCCTAAGTGATTGATTTCATAGTGACCTTAAGAATGCACTGTAATGAGCTGCAATAAGTTGAAACTTAATTATAAAGATTTAAATTATTCTTGAAAATAGACTTGGCAACATTCTATTATCTTATCAAGGAACTATGATGATAGCTAGCTTAGAAGAAAAATCTTTGCAAATTATTCTATTTTCCACATGCTCAGACAAATTTATGATTACTGAAATATACACAACAAAGAAAGGCCTTTAAAAAATAAAGTAGGTAAGTGGAGTTAAAAAATATCTATCATATTAGAGAACAAAATAGTGAAAAGGGTGAGTAATAGGTAGTTTATATGATCAGAAAGATCAACCAAAGTCAAAGTCAAACATCTCACTTTATATGGTTTTTACACTCTATTTTCAAAACTGCAACAAAATAATTTTTTGTTGAAAAAATACTGAGATCATAGATTACAATTATTATTTTATTATTTTATGCTTATCATTGAGAAAATCATAACATTTCCTAACATGAAAATATTAGCAGTGTTATATAATTATACCTTTGACTCACTATCTAAGGTGCAAGAGGCATTTGAGAGTTTGTTTTGATTCTTAAAAGCCTTTTGCAAGTTTGCTGTGCTACAACAAAGTATGACATGAATAATCAAAATCATTCACAGAGACACTAAAAATTCTACTTGGATTTCTCTGAAATTGCTATTTGGTTATCTTTGAGGGTTCAGATTCAATAGAGTGGAGTTGACTCTACTATTAACCATTGACTTGCTTTCGTTCTCATCCAAGATATATATGTTTGCTTTATGAAGAATTGTCCATCCAAATGTTTTATATTTAAAACAAAGAGTTGTGATTTAGGCAACCCTTAGTGTAGCCTTAATATTTTAAAAAAAATTTAAAGAAATTTCATCTCTAGTGTTGATAGAGGTTTTCTGCATATATTAAAAAAAGGATGGGGAGACCTATTTTTAAACTATGGACTTTAATAAAATATTTGGTTTTATGATGAACAAAAAATTATTATAAAAAGTTATAAACAGCTTTTTATAAAATGAGTGTTATTATAGTTATACTTCATGGCTTGACAAAAACTTTGATTGTAAAAATCCGTAAGACCCAATTATAGAAAATCCTCAAAGTGCAGAGATTAACAAGAGTTATGGGAACAGTCTATGGGAAAGAAAGACTAATATAGAGTTGTACAAGACTCAGTGGAACAATGATTACATAGGACATATTTTTTAATTTGCTTATTTCTGAGTATCATAATGGCACTGGTATAAAATTTTTATAATCTTTATAGTTATACATATAAAGACTCTAAGTGCACAGTCACATTACCAGTTGTATTGGTGAATTTTTTAAAAAAGTATTACTTATAAAATGATAGGTATATAATAATATATGTGGTGATTATATACTTCTAAACAATATCATTAAGCGTAGTTCACCATAATCATATGTATACGGTTGTTTAAATGTCATTACCTTTGGAGACTGCATCTCTACATTTTAGATAGAGTTTGGCTTTCTTGGACAAGGATTTACTCAGCCTGAAGAGAGCTGGGAGAATAGTTAAACTTACTGGCTTTGCCAAATGCTTTCATATGTTTCTACTCTCATGGAAAATGAGTTTTGATTTCATCGCAGCCCCCATGCATGGCAAACCTAAAATGAAAAACAAAGCTAGCAACTTTCAACCAGTTCTAGTTAAGTTTGGTATTCACATACTGCTTTGATGTGCTCCAGAGCTTTACAATACTTTCTAGAGTAGGGAAAGCTAGTTTCAGCACTAAGCATCACTGAAGAGTAATGATGAAGAAATGGGAATTGGTTAACTTTAGGGTGAAATCTAGCTAATTTTATTTCTGTCTGTGTATTAGAGACCAGACCAATTTGACCTGTTATTTGTTTACTTGTCTGTTTTATTTTAGAACTCATATGGCTCTCATCACAGGCAAAAATATACTACCCATAATGAATACAGCCTACTCTTCTTAACAGTTCTCTACAGCTGCATAGCTCAAACTTAGCATTTTTGGCCCAGACCAAGTCCCCAGTCTCTCCACTCCACCCCAGTGCACCTCCATGTAGCCCCTTTTAGGTCTTATCTATATCGGAGTTTGCCAGAATGGGGCAGTGAAGAAGTTACTTACTGTTCTACTGGCTTGTACTAATCATAATATTTTAATGCCCATTTTCCTACTTCTTCAGAGTCTTTAATTTGGTACCCAAACTATTGTTATTCATACTTGTATTTTGACAAGTACCACATCACTTTCCTTTAAACAAAGGTGCTTAGATGGTACTAGCTTCAAAAATTAGCATAATTTCTGCATCAGAAATATATGAACCCAAAGAATAAGATAATCTAGTTTCTTAAAGTTGCTTAAATTAAAAACACGAGTTTCTACATTTGGAAAAAACATATATGGTTAAAATGTTTGAAGCCCATCAATCTCTCTAACCACATAAGCTAATGAGTACCTTCTGTTTTCTTTGAATGAAATCACCATGAGTGGTTAGATGTTGATTTAACATAAAACAAATGGAAATGGGTGTTTCCTTTGTCCTTTGCAGAATTTATTTTTAAAAACAATTAGCAAGCATTATGAATAAGTCAATGATTTTGCCATTACTTAAATAATAATACAGACTGAGTAGTTAATTTGATTGGATTTTAGGGAATGCATAATATACTCCAACTCCTCTTAACTTGCTAACATCTGCAGCCATTATTAAGCTTCTCATTTCATTTTTTTCCTGCCATAACACCTGTATTGTTATAAATTATGTTTTGAATTGTCATGAAGTGTCAGGCAAATTACGTTTTCTGGATGTGTATGCGTCATTTAAGGGTTCCCTTGTACTGGCCAGTTTGTGGCTAACAGCTTAATCTTTACTATATCAATGCAATTAAAAGCTCTTTTTCAGTTATTCTTTGTGGACACAGAGAGGGTTGAAGCATTATTATGGGTAAAGTGCAAGGAAATAATTAAAAATTCTTTAATATTTAAAACATCCTAGAGAAGAAATACATTTAGCTGTAATTTTAAAAAACATAGCAAGCCTATTACATCCTTAGCAAAGAAGTGTTGAATCCTTTGAACTCTATAAAATATACATCCTATTGACTTAAAATTAAAAACTTGTATGACTCATTTTCCACTTCCTATAGTTTTAACCCACTTCTACAATTTCTCTCCCCTCCATGCATCCTCCTTTTTTTTGTGATGTAGTCTCTTCAGGAACATAGTGGATAGTGATTCACTGAGGTCCAGAGCACCAGAAAATGTCAGATCTATGAAATGTAGACAGTGGGTTCTTCCAGAGATTCTTTCTGAGAAAGTTAAATAAATAAGTAAAGGAGCCAACATATGGCCTGCTTAATTCAGTCAAAAAATTCTATTGATTACTTACTAAGCTCACTAAATAAAAACTTCGGCCCAGGTTTTGCCTCCCAAAAGGAAATAGGATTAGACTGATGTATGCACCCATTGAGGTTCTTGTGAATCATGCCCAGATGAGAGAAAAACCTTCAAAGATGAACAAAGGAAAGGGCTAAATTTTTTCAGTAAATGTAGATTATTATTAGTTTGACATATTTTGGTTGATAATCTTGAATAAAACAATTTTTAATTCTAGAAGAGACCAAGATATAAATAACCTCTGAGGTTTGAGAATCTTATAATTTGCCTCTTTTCAACTAAAGTAGCCTGATTTAATTTTCCTAGGTAGATCTGTTGTATGTATAATTTGACAGATTTAAAAACCTTACGTACATAGTAAGGTTTCACACCCGCTCTGCATACACATTTTTTTCCAGACTAGGCTTGTGTCCTGCATCGATATTTGAATTATGTTATCTAGGAAATTCCAAATGGGAGTGTTTATGTAGTTTAAAGCACAAATGCTCTGAGTGGCTCCTCTTATCTTTTGGAATGGTGAGAATATTAAAACATCAGTACATTAAGTAGAAAGAAATTTGATCATCAAGCATTCTTGTTTTGAGAAGTATAATGAATCAACCAAAAGAGTATGTTTTGGTTATTTGCACATGTTTACTTTTAACTTATGATTTTTTACAAGTTGGGAATAAACTTGCCCAATAGCTGGATTTACTTTAGACTACAAATGTATGGCTCTGTGACAAAATACTGATAGGTATTTAGAGGCTTCAAGTCTTTTGAACAATCTGCTGTTGACATTTTAATAACATTGTTGTTTGAAATGATTTTTGAAGTATGATGACTGCAACATACCCGCAGCAAAAAATCGTACATAGTTTCTGAAAGCAAAGAAGCTCAAATTTCATCCTCTTTTCTAGAGGTTTTAAATCTTGATGAATCGGTTTTTCTCGAAAACCAATGCAAACATGCTGCTTTAATTGAGGGCTGCATTCATTAGTACTATTAGTGATTGAGAAATACGTCTGAAAACTTAGGGACTTTAAGCTTCGAGATTTTGTAATGAAAAAAAATCCAGTTTTGATTTTCCTTGTATGCAGAGGACACTTTAACACTGGCTTTAAAATATTTTTAAAGCGTGATTTGTCCCGTCGTGTTCTGTTCTGTCAGCTCAGGTCCATCCCTGGCGCTGCCTGGATGTTTGCTGACACTACCATCAGAGAGATGGCAAGGAAGTGTGGCCAGAGGACAAGAGCAAAAGCTGTTTCAATGTAAGGAAATGAGGGAAACAGACCTAACAGTACGATGAATGCACAGGCGAGTAAAGAGCCTAGTAGTCTCCTTTCCTTCCTTTGCTTATCCTGGTGGGTTTAATCAAAAACAAACAAAACGCTCTTGTGAAATATAGTCAATAAAGTCAAAGTTTGGCGAGGTCTCTGCAACTACAAAGAAAAAGCCACCGCAATTTTAAAAAATGTAACTTTCATTAACGAGCGCGCCGGAAATCTCAGGTATCAAAGACGCATTAACCCTGGAGCGTCCCCCGCGCGCCGCAGCCGGACGGAGGCAACCGCGGCAAACAGACGTTCTTTTCTCCTCGGAGCAGTCACACAAAAGGAAGGCTGCGGAACTAAAAGTTTCGAAGCCTCCGGCTCGCTGCGTGGAGAAAAGAGAAAACCTGGAGACGGGGTGGGTAAAAGACGCATCCTGGGCGCCTCTCCGAAGTGCTGGCAAGGAGAAAGCTCCTGGGCCTGGAAGGAAGAGGGCAGCCCCCCCCCCCCCACTATCCTCCGAGCCGCTGGCGGTCCCTCTGCGCCCTGCCTAGGAGGCCCGAGCGCCGCACTCCGCGGTGCTCTCCCAAATACTCTTCACCCCGTTCCAGAAATAAAATAAATGTTTTTAAAGTGCGTGTGTGTGGACAGGATGGAGAGCGCGCGCCGGAGGAGCGCGCGGAGGACCTAGCGCGCAGTGAGTGGAGTTTGGGGGTGGGGGTCGGGGTGGAAGGGGTGTGTTGATGGTGGGGGGAGGGAGGCTGGATGCGGAGCCCCGGGACTGAGCGGGGGGTGGCGAGCCGACCGGGAGGCAGAGGAGGGGCGCCAGCCGCCGCAGGCCGCCTCCGGGGCGCGTTCTGAGGCCGAGTGCGCGCGTCCCTTGCTGCCACCGCCCGGACAGCCCTGCGGCCGCCCAGCCGGCGGAGCCGGGGCCGGCCTGTCCCCGGGCGGCTGCTCGGCCACCGCCGCCGCCACTCGAACTGCTCGAGCCCGTAAGTGTCCCCTTTCGCTCCCATCCCCCCTGCTTGGGCGCACCGCCGCCGCAGCTGCTCAAATGGAGTGGAAAATGGCCATTGGGCGGCAATGAGTTATAGATTATCTGCTCCACGTTTTGTACTTAGCTGCCTGTAATCTTCTTTGAGTTTGCCTGAGCCCCTTGCTGGAAAAATCAGGAGGGAGAGATTTGTCCTTTGCCGCTGTACACGCTAATATGTTTATATGATTAGTTGAACTCAGGAAGGGGGGTGGATAGGTGGGGATTTGGGGAGGAGGAGGAGGAGGAGGAGGCTGGAGGTGACTCCAGTTCAGACCTCGCCGAGAGTCTGTGTCAGGACTTCGCACTCCCCCATCTCTCTCCCTCTCTCCCTCTCTCCCTCTCACTCAGTCTCCGCTCACACACACACTCGCAGAGGTGCCGGAGTGAAATCGGGAGCTTACCGGAGAATTCCTTGGGATTGTTGAGGGGCATCTCCCCTCCGTAGCTGTACGTGGCGTGGCTCTTCTGTGCACCTCCCAGCTTTCCCGAGCCAGAGTCCTCGCCTTCAGCGTTTCGTGGGGCAGCGGCCACCGCTCAGCCTCGGCCTGGAGCCCCAAAATGTGAGGAGGGGCCGCCGTTGTCTCCCGCCCCAGGCTGCAGGGTCGGCGCGAGGGATGCCAGTCCGGCCGGCGCAAACCTCGGGCTGAGGGGCTTCGCCTGACAAACTGAGTTGGCCTCGGGCCGCCGGCGTCTGCCCGCCCCTCCCGCGGCGGCCGCTCGGAGGGGACTCCCAAGTCTGCGCACCTCTGTCGGGTTTTTACCTCCGCCACCCCTTTCGCTCTGATTCCCGAAATTTTGATTTTTCGAAGGGAGCGTGAGGTCTGGGGGTGCGCGCGCGTGTGTAAAAGACCCCTCTCCGGAGCGGCGTGTGGGAAACTGCGGGAAAATGTTGACCTAACCCCAGGAGCCGCCCGGCGCTGGCTGCTTGGCTGGAGGAGGCGGCGGCGGCGGCGGCCGAGCAGGAGGACGCGCCGAACAGCGGCGCGGTGTCCGGCCGGCGAGCTGCGGCGCTGCCTCCGGCGCGGACTCGGCGGCCCGCGACTCGCGCGCGGCGGGCCTCGGCCCTCACCGGCCGGGGTCGCCGCTGCCCTCTGCTCCTCTCCCCGCGCGGCCCCTGCGCCAGACGGCCCGCCCCCGGGGCGCGCTCGCAGACCGAGGTAAGAGCCGCAGGAGCGAACAATGTGCCTCTGTGCCGGGCTTCGGAGACCTGTTTGCTTTGCACCTCCTGCCCGGGGGTGGATGCTGGAGGTGGAGGGAGCCGCGGGTGAGTTGGGGCTTGGCTGTTTACGTTCGGCCGGGCCGGAGGGGAGACCCGCGCTGGGTCTTGCTGCGCCCTCCCCCCACGTCCTCTGCTTAGAAATCGATACGCAGAACTCCCGGTACGGTCCAGCCAGCTTTCTCCTTTTCTCAGGGAGCTGTTGTAAACGCTATCTAGACATCAGTCTGTTTGCAGGGGGCGTGGGGATGTACGACTGGGTTCTGCGTTTTTTGATTTTCTGAAAGCTTGGGTCGGAAGGTGCCGCTCGCCCTTTTACAGACCGTCTGGGGAGGGGGATGTGAGGCGCGCCCTCCGTGGGGCCGCTCTGCTCTGGGTGCGGGGCCTAGGCCCCCACCGCCCCTCTTGCCTGCAGACCTGTCCGGGGCTATAAGTGGAGCAGAGAGGCCGGGCTCCGGGAGCGAGTTTGGGGGAAGTGGGTGGCGGGGGGAAGGCTTGGGTGAGTTGTTGTAGCTTGTTGTTTTTTCTTGTCGGTGGTTAGGTGGTGCGGAGAGGCGAGGATGACAGCAAAGCGCAGCCAGATGTGGCCAGGCCGGCGCGGGGGCTGGCAACGATTAGAGGCGGGCGGGCGGTGGGGCCGGGCACCCGGAGGGCCCTGGGGAGGCAGAGAGCCTCCCCGACCCGCAGTGAGAGGGCAGCAGCGGGCCGCGCTTGGCCTGCGGGAGAAGTTACCGACCGTGGGCTCCTGGGGTGACTGGGGCTGGGAACCTCGGGAAGCCTGGTTTGTAGGATGGGGGTGCCGGGTGGGAATCCGCGGGGGGGGGAAAGCCGTGGGAGGAGCACAAGGAAAGGCTAGACCCCCGGGCTAACCGAGCGTAGGATCCTTGATTGGCTGGGGCGACCCGACCCCTCGGGTCGGGAGGTAAGGGCGGGCGAAGCGACAAAAGCGTCCTAGCAGTAGGGAGGCACGCTTCCAGGATTCCTTCACTTGGGATCAGTAAAGTTTGTTCCTTTAGCCAAACTACGGGGCTTAGAGTAGGGAAGATGGCTGGAAGCTTTACGTTGTGCTCAGAAGTGTCGCTGATCGGAGGCTAAGGAACGTATGTCAGGAATACACACACACACACACACACACACAGACACACACAACTTCTCTTCATTCCGTTCTCTAAAAACATAGTTGGAGGGAAAACTCCTGCAGTCAGTCTGCTTTCCTCGTCTTCTACGATCTCCTCCCCCCTCATCCTTTGCCCCTTCCCGGGCCCTCTCATTCCGTTCTTCCTGATGCAAACTGTGCTGTCTCGAATTCAGACCGAGGAAATGTTTTCCTCCTGTTTCTTGAAAGGTGTCAGGCTGCTTAGCAGCTCCTCCAAGCAGCCTGGGAGCGTCTGAGTTGCAGCCACCAACCATATGGTTCCCGTTACAAAGGCCGAGTTCTAAGGCACTCCTCTCCCCGCCCCCGCCCTAATTCTTAAATTTTCTTTCGCAGCCTTTACAGTATGTGCACTTCTTTCTTCCTCTTTCCAGAGGCGTAAATTTAACGGACGCTGTTGGTTCATTCATTTCCCTGTCAGTGTTTGTATCTGGAATGGGCCCCACCAAGTTTGCTCTTTGCTCAACTCGAGTTGCACAATGAAGAAAAGTCACATCCGTTTGGTAAATAATTTCCTGCTGGGATGTCTCTTAGTAAATCAAGTTTGATCTTGGGCATACCTTAAAAATTGGGTACTAAGGAGGCAATGTGCGTCCACAGCAGAAAAATAGAATAGTTTGTGTAGTGTCTTTAGCACTTTAGAAAAGTTGTTATGGGATTCTTGACCTAAGTGAAAGGTAATTAAAGGTAATTTGGTAACTTTAAATTTAGTATGTTTATAATATTTGGAAAACCTTATATTAGAAAATCTACTTCTGTTCAGGTGTGTTGTGGAACTTTTTTTGTCCCTCCCTCCACTCTTCAGGAAATTTATGCATGATAGAGAGAATACTGCAGAACAAATGTTCTGTTGTTTGGTTCCTTCAGACATTCCGATTCTCTCCTTTTGTTGCTTGCCTCTAAAAGAGGTGCCATTTCACATCATTCTGCACAAATTGTTTGAATTAATGCAAGTGTGAATTCTTACCGTTTGAAGGGGACTATTAGCATATCAAAGGTTTCTTAGCTTCAGCTCAATTGAGAAAACTTCAGCTTCTCTTCCATTTGCTTCCAAGCAGAGGCCCAAAGGGCAATGAGAATTGTAAAGGGTAAAAATAGGGAGGTGGATTCAGGCTGTGTTTCTGAACTTTCACTGTTTTGTAATTATGTGAGCCAAAAACATTGTCTATTGCTGTGGAGCCCTTGCAAACGGCAAGACAATTATTTTCTATTGATAAATGGTTTGTTCCTAGAAAAAGGGTGACCTTTTTATGATAGTCACTGTTGCCTGTGTTTTGGGGTCCCTTCAGTGGAAGAGAATGAGAAAGGTTTTCCTTCTAGCTTAATACTTTTCTAGGGCCCCCACTTTGTTATATTAGTAAAATGGGTAGGAAAGGCTTTTAATTAATCTATAAAACAATAGAAATCTTAGGATAAAGGGACAATCAGTTTTACACCTAGGAAACTTATTTTTAATACACTTATAAAATAAGAAAAATCAGTGGACGTTTTGAATATTAAAAACAGCATGAGCTTTGTTAATGTAACTTCTACAGGTGTAGATTTGAAAAAGGGTTCTAGGTGATACTCAGATTACTTGTGAGTTCTATTTAGTAGTAATTCTTTCTGAATATTGACTATTTTGTCTCAAAAGTTTTGTATTTTAACAAACATCATAAACTGGAGAATTTAGCTTGCATTTAGTTTATTTTTCCTAATATTTATTGCATATTTGTTAATGCTTTTTTTACATTTGCAGAGAGATGGGTTCTTTGAATTTCTTTTAACAACTCAGTATCCATTAGGGAGGAACAAGAACAAGTACTTGGGTCATTTGGGTCATTATATGGCAAGCAAATGGATCAAGGGAGAACTTTTTTCAGCAGCTTCTGGGGAAGTGTTAGTTTTATTTATTTAGCTTAAGATTTCCTAAAGCCTAGTTTTAAAATGAAAATGAACCTCAGAGAAGATTTTTGAGCCCATATTTTTTATAGTTTTACCTTTGGTGGTTAGTTGATTTTGAACATGAGTTTATATTCTTTCATTAGAAGAGGACTTTTTTTTAAACTAATGTTTGGAACTCCTTGCTTTTATTCTAATATTGAAAATTAACTAATAATCAATTTTGGAAGGAAAAATACTTTATTCAGATTAAGAGAAGATTTTTTTTAGTGACATTCAAATTGTATATCATTCCCCTGAAATCATTTTATAATAGTTTGTCTGGTCCCTTCAGTTGTCTAACAAGTACTTTTGAGGTAAAAATACCTACAATGATGTATTTGCTGTTAATGCGCTTAAGTTGCTGTTAACTAGTCTGCTTTGAATGCAGAGTGCTATAAAGAAAACATTATCCTTTAGAGCTATTAGTGATAATCTAAAATTTTTCTTGAAAACATTGTTCTTCATTTTATATGATGGTGATCCTGAATTCAGCAAATCTCTGAAAATGTAAAATGCAGTGAAAAGATTTTTCAACATTTCAGTGACAAAATTGGACTACTTAGAGAAAAAATGTGTTGTAGAAGCACTTCAGCTGCCATTTTCAATCATTGTGGGTTAGTATGTGTTGGCAACAGAAAATGAATTTAGAAATGCAGATAGCTCTGGGAGCAGGTAGTTGGAGAAATCAGAATATTAAGTCATGTGGGGTAGAGCAATTACTTCTGGTTTTGACTTGAGAATTTCCAATAAATACAGTTTTTTAAGGCTTTTGATTCTGCTTTATTAATGGACTAACATCAAAGCAGAAAACAAAACTTCCAAATGTTATAAAAACTAATATTAAATATATGAATCTCACATGGAGTAGTACTACAAATCTTAATTTAAGACAAGCAGTTGGAGTTTTTATTGCCGCAATTTTCACAATCAGCAGAAACATTAACACCAAGCTTCTGGGCGTTTCCTTTCTTAAAATAAGCAAGGGAGAGCTTTAAAACCAAGGTTTATTTGAGGTTAGACCTTTATTTGATCATTATTGAAGCTTTCTGTGTTTTAGTAAAAAATCTAACATAATATTTTAATGCCTTAAGTAATATAGGAATATATGAGCTAAGATTGAGAAGTTTGGAAGGTCAAGAGGTAACTGGAAATCTGAACACCATAGTAGTAAAATGTTATTGCTGTATTTTCTATCAAAATATTTATTTGACCTAACTTTTGTGAATAAATACTCAAATCACACTTAGTTTATTGACAGATGTAGTTGAGATGAAGAGAGCATTACAATTTAGGTATGGGCTATACACACTATACCTACCTGAGAGATAATCTGTTCTCATTTTAATAAGAATCCGTACCATTGCTCAATTGCCAATATTTAAAAGCGCAGATTAACTGTGTTTAGATTAGGAATGAAATACAGTCTTGGAAATTTGAAGAATTCAGTGATTGAAGAATTCAGGATTGCTATTTTTACGAAAAGTCTCAAGGACTGTACACTGCTTCTTCATGTCCACCGTACCTGATTTTGAGTCTTGGAGAGGTACACATTTGACATCTGTCTGCTTTTCTGTGGAAAGGGTTCATGTAAAATTAAAGTGGAATTATTTTCAAACTAATAAATTCTAGAAATAAAGTGCAAGCTTCATCAAATTATTCGCAAAAATAGTTTTCTAAAAGATTTTGCAAATTGATGGTGCTTTGGTCAAGTGTTAAAAATAACAACTTTAACTCCTAGTCCGGAAAAGGCCTTGAAATCCTATTTATGTTTTGGTCATATCAGTTCTTAAGGTAATTTGTTTAAATATTAGCTCATATTACTTAAATAAATAACTGTTTTGTAACTTTTCGAGAAAGATTAAAACATTTCTATTTTAGAGAATGATTAAAATCATAGCTTAGTTAACGTCTCTCTTACATAACACTAATTAGTCTATAGCCCCACCTAAATATTCATCTCTTCAAATCATTCTTGATTGAAGGTTGAAAGGTTGAAAAGTGTTTAATCACCCCGATTACTGTAATTAGACTTGATGTTACCAGAAAAATTGAGACTATTCTTTGAAATCTTTTTGCTACTCAAGATTGGTCAAGTAGTGATTTTTTTTTTTTAACACTTTAAGAAAAATGCTTAAGAAATGGGTTAACATAGAGATAGTTAATGATTGTAATTAGGGAATTAGAATCCTGAAATGATGACATTTTTCTTGACCTAAGTGTGAATAACTTTAAAGGAGAAACTATATACCTGGCGGTCTGTAATTTCTAAATTTTATTCAGGACATCAGTGTGGTATTTTGACTTTATAGGTTTTGTTACATGTATGTTATAAACAATGAAAATCTCTTAATGCTCTTCTGACATAAGTATTTAAGTGGATGTCATAGAAGGTCTTAATCTATGACTATGTGATAGAAGGTCTTAACCAAAAAATACTTAAAAATCTTTTATGTCATTTATCTGATAGACTAAATGTAGGCATTGATTTTCAGATATTTCTAATATATTCTTATGCAATGATTTTTAAAAAGTTATTTCTTAAGAAGAAAATAACCTCCCATATATTGCCAATAAAAATTATCTTTAAAAAAGGTAGCTCGAGTGAAGGAACCTAGTGCTTAACACCTTTGAGTAAAGTGCAGCTTACAGCAAAATGCTATGATTGCTTTGAAACACAGAGCAAGTTTAAATACAATTTGTTTAATTATGACAAAAATGCAGTTTTATGAAGTAATATAGTTTGTCTTCATAAAGAATTTTATGCATTGTATGGTGGTGAGTAAAATCCCATCACAGTTGTATAAATTTATTCAATTACCAAAACGGCTAAAAGAAAAAAAAAATCAATTTATGTTGAAAAGCAACAGAAATTAGATTACCTTGATTATTAGAACCTTGCCAGCAGTGTCTGGATTGCTCAATAATACCAAACCTACCATGTTGCACAGTATGAGGATATTGCACCTGTTTTAATAGACATATATCTTGTTTACTTGGTGACTTCTGTTATGTGAACTTTTTTCTTTTTGGTTTCCATTTTTGTTTTTATGGAAGCTGTTACATTTTGTACAAGAAACTAGTTCCACTTGTATATTCTTATTTGTTTTAGAGATTTGCTTTTTGTGTTTGCTTTTCTGGATATCTGGAATTTGTAATCAGCTGATATTTCAGATGAGTGTAGTTAAGTATCAGATGTAATTTTAGGCATCAAAAGATATCTAGCCTATCAGGATAGATAGCTAGGTTATTATCAGCAACAGAAACACATTTAGAAATTTTTACTACTGACTCTAGAATTATAAGGAATTTTAAGTCTTAAACTCTTGTAACAATAAGGTGGTATGGGATTTATCATAGCGGATAGCTGGGCACCTGTTTTATTACCACCTTGATTCATTCTGGCACCCAGATTTACCGAAGTGCAGGAACAGGCCATAACTGGTGCTCACAGCCACCCAGCTGTTTTTAGGTCATGAAGTCAACTTCCTGGAATTTCTGGGGAAACCAGTTGAAAAGGGAGGACAAATGTCACTTTAAATAGAGATGTTTAAATCAGATTTCTGCCTGAGGGTAAAATTTAGGTCTGTTTTAGCCCGGATGTAATGTCTCCCTCTACAGAGCACAGCATTAATCACTACCTGACAAGAAAACCTATGCTGAGCAAAACAGGCCCCTGTTGGTCTTGTCATTGATTTTTCTAATCTGTGAGGAGTACGTTATAAACATTAAAATTCACATACAGGGATTACACCTTAATCTCTGAGTTTCAGTATTGAAATTAGGTGCCTTAAAAGAAGCCTATTTAAAGCTACGAAAGAAAAAAAAAACTTTGGCAGACTTTTTGTAAGGATAGATTGAATAGATTTATAAAAATAGAAATATTAAAAAGCAGGCAGTTTAAGCAGAGGTTAACATCCTGAAATAATGACTTAATTTTGCTTAAGATGCATTAAGTAACTTAAAAAATGTGTGGGTTTTGTTGTTTTTATTGTTGTTGTTTTAATAAATAGTAGAGAAAAATAGTAGATAGTAGAAAAAAGAAAGATAAAAACGAACTATTAGTTCTTGGCCATGAGAGATGGAGGAAGTTGAAAAGATGGTTAACTTTAGATTTAAGATTAAGGTCAAAGGCTTGTTATTTTTTAGAACAAAACCGAATAAATCTATTTCTAGATGAATAGTAAAATCTTTAGCCACTGTAGTAGTGAAAAATGCACCATGAAGTTCCTAATAAAAGAAAAAGGGGTTAGTTTTGCTCTTTCAGTTATTAGGTAATACTCTAATTCCTTTCTTGATCAATAAATATATATACACATGTACATACATAAGCATGGAATTTATATTCTTTTCCTTTGTATATATTTGTGACTTTTATTGGCTAAAAATTATTGTAAATGTAAGTTTAAAATATAAAATATGTATGATTAAAATAACTTTAAACTGATTCTGAAAATAATATGTCTTAGTTTATCTGTTTTGTTCTCAAAGATATTTACTACTTTTGGATCACGAAATGCTTGTACTGCCTATACTTTGAAACATTTTGTAGGTACTTTTACATCAGTCCATGCTTCAAACAGATTGCCCTGGATTTAGATGAGAAAATAATCTAACCCCAGTTATTGTCAAAAATGGTTCTTGGCTGCTGAGGGTGGGCTTGGGGACCTTGCTTTTGACTAATGCTTTCTTTTATAGAGGACAGTAAATAGTGTTATTAAACTGTTTTGTTTCTAAAGTAAGTTCTAATTTTAATCATTTATTCTTAAAATGGAATATTGTGACAGCAGTTCTCCATATAAGGAGCGAATCATGAGATTTTAGAAAAGGTCTTTAGTTGATATATTTCTCTTTTATGTAGATTGTATTTACTTAATCAGTTTTCATCTACAATTTACATTAAAAATCGTGTTGAAATGATTTCCCGTTTCTTTACTTTGAAACAGTATTTCTTTTTGGAATTATTATTTCTTTATTCCACTGGTACTTTCCATACAGAAATGTTATTCCTCTGCCTTAAAAGCCTACCATTTTTTCACTGGTTATTACTGTGGTTACTGATTAGAACTTAGAGAACACATGTTTTTATACAATATTTTCTCCACTCATTTTCTTAATCTCAAGATGCTTGTGGTGTTTTACTTCTTTTAAAATTCCTGGTCTTCCTGGGGTTTATGTCCAAGACAGTTTGGGAAACATTAATTTTTGTGATGTTGTAAGTTTATACATCTGTATCCCGGTGATTATGCATATTTGTATAGAATTTGACAAAGCCTTAATGTATTAAATGAAGAATTGAAGCACTTTATGTATCTTGTCTTACATTCAGAAAAAGATGGATGTAATTCTGAAACATTTCATTTTGCTTCATTTCCATCAACAAATAAAAATTATACTAAAATTTGACGTCCTAGATATTTCATTTTTATTAAAGATGTTTAATTGTTTCTGTCCTTTCAAAGTCTGTGAATGTCATGAGAAAGATAGTATTTGGATATTAGTTGCTTCCTCTGGATAGCTGTATAGATGAGTAATAGAGATGTCCCCCCCCCCACCTTTGCTTTTTCTGTTGTAAATGCTGTGATACCCATAGCCTTCATTGGAGGTCACTTTTCATATTATCATTGGTCTTAAAGTGGGTCTATAGCCAGAATATTTAAAAATATAAGTGAAACAAAATTTTATTTTTCTCTAAAGTGAAAAACTCACTACAAATGCTGCTTATTACAAGTTGCCTTTCCCCTTAACCTAGTTTTCTTTGTTTTAAGAAGAAAAGATATTTAATTGATATCTCAGTATGATATTTTTTTATGTTTAGCATGAAAGTGAGCATATCTTTTATTTACATGTGTTTAATAAGGATCTTAGTTAAAAAATCACTTTCTAAGCCTGTCAGTTCATTTATGGGTAAGTCAAATTGAATGCCTTAGATTTCTAGTCACTGCTTATACCCTATATGGTGGTGCATACGTTTTTGAAGGGAAAAATCAGGGGACATCAAATTGAATGTAATAATTTTTGGTAACACATTGCCCCCAAGACTTTGAAAATATTCTTAACTTTGTCCTTTTTCTCCACACCCTTGTCAGAAATGCACCTTGTATCTGTGTATCCACGGAGAAAGGAATATGGTGAAGAGAAAAGTGTGCAAACACAAATCTAAAACTGATTCTGAAAAAAATATGGAGGGATAAAGGGCATTTTGCAAATCGAATCAGTTTTCTTTTCGTATTGAATTAGTGAAAATAAATGTATTGTTTAAAAGTAAATAGTTCCAGGTTTATGTTTCAGGATTTTTCCAAATAAGAAGGAAATATAGTGGTTACTGCATTTACTTAAAATTCATCTTTTATCTTTCATCTTAAGTCAATCTTAAAATACCACCTTTGATTGTTTACTTTGGGATCAGAAGATGCATCAGATAAACAGGTTGAACAGCTTTGTTTTGGGTGGTCTGTCATTTCAGGCTGGTGCTTTGTAAGCAAGGTAATGTTTTCTTTTCCTTGAAATACATTTTGTTAGAGTGGCTCTTGGGTGACTTTGAAAAGTTTGTATATCCTGCCTGCTTAAGCTGCATTCTTAACCAAGCTGAAGGACAAGAATAATCAGGTTGAACCACAAATTTTCAAAAGCAGTTATTTTAATCAGATAATTGGTAAGGAGGAGACTCTAGATAATAGTATTTTCATACAATGGTGACCTGCATCTTTACCAGGCAACTGCCTATATGTTTCAGATATTTTTGCTAACCCTTGTTATTACCTGCAGAGGGAGCTTGTATATGAGATAAAATAATCAAGGCAGTATCAACTGGTATTGCATTTTTGAAAATTATATTTTCTAACGTGTTTTTAATATTTGAGAAAAATTGTTCTAAGGAAAATGAAGCATTTGGGATTAGCCAAATTATAGTGAAATTTAATATACTAAATGTCCAAGTATTTATCATTTCCTGTATTCACAGCTTATAAATGTGCTTTTTACCTTTTCTTAATTAGTAAAAATAACTTGAAACGTAATGAAGATAATGAATCAGATTCATTTTGAGATGCTAACTATTTTTATGATCAGGGAATGCTCTGGATGACTGTAGAACTGTGTCTTTTTAAATATCAAATAATTGTTAAAAGAGAGGTCGGATTTTTTAGAAATTTTTCAGATTATGTAAAATATTACAAAGCGATCACTGAACAATAAGTGGTAAATTACATTTCTCTAAATTTAATTAATAGATCAAAGTAGATGAGTTGCATGTGCTCTTTTCTAAAAACAAAAATGATCACTTTGGATTAATGACTTTTACTTGCAATAACGGACTGATTAGTGCAGTGACACTTAGAAACAGGGAAACCACCGGTAAAGATCTAATACTAAATGGTTTAGAAAATTGCTGAGTAACTTGGGGAAAAAAATGAATGCAGGCAAGATAGATAGTACTTAATTAAAAAATGGAATTATATTTATGAGCACTGTGTCAGCTAAATTTCTAAGAAATTATAAGCTACATAATCAGAAATACTTGAGAGTTTTCTGATCAGGTGTTTTGGTAATCAGTGTTAAAAGGCTTTAGGAGCATTTGGTTCTTTTCAGAGAGCAAAATTTTTCACATCCTAAGCATAATTGTGTCAGGGAATTTAAGGATAAGATACTATATTATATTAAAAATGAATATTTTTATTTTTATTTTTAGTTTAGTATAAACTTGTTGGAAAAAAAAAAAGGTTATCCTTTAGTGCATCCTTGAAAAGGGATGTAATAGTTCATTTCTTTCTCTTAGTTTACCAAGGAATGATATTATAAGGAAAAATACTTATTTTGTATTTTAAGAGGCTTTGTTTCTTAATGAAATTCATTGTTGTAGACTTTACTACAGCTAAGCTTTACTAATGTGAAAAATCAGATTGTTATTGTTACACAGAATGACCCTATGAGTAAGGAAACTGTTGTCTAATAAAGAGATTTATGGTACTGGCATGGGCTTTTGTATAAGTATTAACCTCTCAGCATGGTCATGTATTATCTTAACAGGTCTGTGCTACATTTATGCAGAGCATTTTCATACCAGGGTAAGAATATTAGCAACAGCAATTACACTTCAATAGGATTATGCTGGTATGTTTTTACGAAAGTATACAAATGCTTCTTTTCGGTAGAATTATTGATAGGCATCCTGTACTGCCAACTTCATTGTCTTAAATAATATAAAAAAGATTTATCATTGTTGGTGCTAACTATGATCGGCACTGGAAAATGGAATGTGATATTACAGTTCATTACCCTTTTCCCTCGAATATCCCACCTCCCTTCACAGAGAGGTAAGGGTTACTAGAGAATTCATTCCAGGAAAATTGTTAACGTGGGGAACAGTAACTGTCACAGAGTGCATAACTTCTGTGAGGTTATTGGAAAGACACAGCTAGGGTAAGTCCTACCTGTTTTGTCTTAAATTTGGAGGCAGACTACTGAGTGTTTTTTGAAGTAGTAAAATTTGAATTCATTGCAAAGAAAATATTTTGTTTACAAGTTAATTAAGTTACTATTGTAAAAGTGTTATTAGTATTATATTGGGGATGTTTATGACAGGGAAGTTCATTGACAATGCTTTTCAGTTTAAAATAACGCTGACATTATTTGTAAGTTATCAAAGAAATTTCTATCAAATATTCTTGAGTGAATAATAAAATATTAATTATGACATAATATCCTCTGCTCATTTGTATATATGTTGAGTGAATGTGTATGTGTGAAATTGTTTCTACATCTGTTTGAGCAGATTGGCCTTTTTAAAAAAATAAGCTGTGTTATGAGTAGAATATAATATGAAGAATAATTCTCAAGATAAGGGTAATATATGTTATGAATGTTTATTTGAAATAATCCTAATAGCCATTTTATAAAAATGGAAGTTTCTCTTAAAAAACTTCGTTTTATTCTCTTTGAACCGAGTGAAATATTTTAACAGATTAACATTTTAAATGGAAGTTAATCAAACATATAAAAAACCCTAAGTAATATTTATTCAAAATTTATGTGTACCTATATGAAGAGTCTGGAATTCAGAACTGTGAACCCCCATGTTTTAATAACTGTTGGAAAAATATATTTTATATTGCCTTATTAACAATTTAAAATTAAATTTGAAATTTAAAAACTCTTGCTTTCATTTTAATTATAATAGATAAACAATATTAGTTCCTTTTTACTTTCAAATTTTTCAAAGGCATAGATTTCAAGTTGAAATCTAACAAAGGTTTAAAAGACTACTTTTTATTATGTCCTTTCATGTAATATGATTCTATGGCATTCACAGGATATTGCTAATTCAGAGATGCACTGAAGAGTAAAAATGTTAAAATCTTAGAATATCAAATTTCTATTCATTTTTAAAAAGAATTAGAAAATAGCATGTTTTTTCCTCCAGTAATTTAAAAATGATTGTATTACCTATATGTAAGAATAAACACAAGACCTAAGGGAATAACTGAAATTCCAAATAAAAATATTGATGCTTTCTATTCATGAATAATCTTGTCTCATATTTGTGTGATTTTCATACTTTAATATAAACAATTTTAGTATAAATTAAATAACCAGTTTTGAGACTGGTTAAATAACCAGTTTTGAGACTACAATTAAGAGGGAAAAGAAGCCATTTACTCATTGAATTTTTATTTTTATGTAATGTAATGTTTTATGTAGTGTTCCTTAAAACTTAGTTTATAGTCAATGCTCTTTAAATCAGAATACTGATTTCAAAGGCATTTTTGTTTTGACCAAATGCCAGTCAAAGCAGAAAAGTAGTTGTTATTACTCATATCAGAGGCCTGAAATAAAAATTTAGGTTCAAGGAAATAGCTTAGCCCAGTATTTTATTACTTGTCAGAGCATCATAAGGGATGCTTTGTTATCTCTTAGTAGTAATTACTGGCCTGTAGTAGCTGTTGGCAGATGCAGAAATAAGTACCTGGACCTTTGAAATTATTTGGATTACATTCAAGAAAATCATGTTTGCTACATGAGAGTCAGGTTATAGTGCAATGTTAAGGTATTTAAGAATACACTCTAAAAGCACTTTTCTATCTTTGTCCTCTTCATAGGAATTTTGAGTTGATTAGTAATGACAAAATATTTTGTCGAATCATGGTGACATAGAATTACAATGAACTTGATGGCCAAACATAACTTTTATACTTGGCCTATTTTAGCAATGTAGTTACTCTCACACCTCCCATTTGTTTTGTTGTTGCTGTTGTTTGTTTTTTTTTTTTTACTAATTTCTTGTATTGTGTTATTAATATGTTAAGTGCAAAGTTCTGACATTTCAGCTTGAAACCTATAATTGGTTTCATTACATGAGAAAAGATAATTTTCAAAGCATTTATTATTCAGTCACTAGTATTACATGATTAAAAAATCGAAGAACAAATCATAAGTATCTTAGTATTTACATTTTGCCGAGTTGGCTTTTAAAAATATATTTAGAATTGATTTTTAATAGCGTAAGAGTGTTCTTAAACAATTAGAATAAGAACCCTTTAGAACAATACTAAATCGAATAGCCTTTAGTACAACCATTGCTTAAGTATTTGAAGAATATTGAGAATCTTATAGATTACATACACCAATAACTCATTGTCTATATTGCCTGTTAAATCTGGGAAAATCAAGAATAGTACCATGAAGATTGCAATTAAATCACCACAATGTGTTAACGTTTAATTGAAAATAAACTAAAATGTAGGCTTAATTTATTAGCTTACTTTATTAAAATTGATTTTGTCTATGAAGAATAAATCAACTCCTATGTATTTATAAAATTGTTTTTTTCAGATGTTTTTGTGCTTAACACTTTGATATTTTATATATTGCTTTATAATATTTTTGGTATTTCCTCTGATAGAATGTTTTTGTAACTCTTGTAAAATATTCTTTTAATGTTTGTTCTGATAATCCATTATTCATTATGATATATGAGTGATTTTTTTATACTTGCCTATTTTTGTTCAGCCTACAAAATAAAAACTTCAGTCCGTATATTTTTCCTCAAAGAAAATACAGAAAATTTTTACTGATGCATCTTAAATGACAGTTTGAGGGATGTATATATTTTGCTATTCTTTAATTCATGTTATAAGTAAAATGATTTTCAAAGAAAAAAGTTTGTCTATAAAGAAGGATTTGTGTGGGCAACTATATAGTACAACTGATACCTTTGATTGGTCTGCCATCCTCCTTTGTTTTATTTATGTTTGCTTCAACCAAAATATAGTAAGGCAAATACATGTTTATATTGTTGGCCAAAGATTCAGCACTGTCTTGATCTCATTTTTGGCTGAAGATTAGAATGTCTGTTCTCTAAACTTAAAAATTATTGCATTATGTCTCAGACCTAAAATTTTTTCCTGTTAGAAACTAAGAGTTAGATAAAATTGTAATTTTACTATTTTAATTCATTAACACTACATTTATTGCATAAAAAAGATTTAAAGAGTGAAAGGTAGGTAACCCTGTATAAGGGTAGGCTTTTAGATAAGAAACTATATATAACAGGTATGAATGATTCAAGTAGTTAGAAAGTTAAACTAAGAATTTTAGGAAGGATTCCAGGCAACAATATATAATTTTGACTAAATAGTTAAGATTTTCATTAACATTGCTTATAAAGGTTAACTTTGGGCAGAATTCACAACTATACCATTCAGAATTTCTAAAGCTCTACTTTTCTATTTGAAAAATAATTCCTTAGTTATTAAATTGACTTTTTAATGCTGAGTACTCATTAAAGCTTTAATATTTTACACAATTTTAACATACAATCAAAAGTTGTTGAAATTGAAGTTTTTAATATCCAGGTTAAAATATTTTGAAATCACTAGTTATGGTGGTATGGAAACTGCTTTAAAGGTAGGACTTAAGTCCATTTTTTTTTTATATTATTGCAAGATTTGTGAATAGACTGAAAAATATTTTAATGAACAATTCAGTGCAAATTAAAAGCTCCCTATCTTTAGTGGACTTTGTTTTATTGATTCTTTACAACAGATAAAAAATTGAGTAATAATCTAGGATAGCACCGTTTTTGGTTTAATGTATATGAATATTACAAATTTTACAAAAACTGAAAATTGTTCTTAGCTCTAAGTATAGTAGAATAATATTTTTATCTTTCAGAATATGTGCATTTGGTGTATTTAGCTGTTTAGATGAAAAGCATATTTTCCATCTTTGGTCTAATTAAAACCTTTTCAACCAACTTTTTATTTATAGGGACATTTATAGGTGACAGCTAAGATCACAAAGGTAAATTTGATGAAGTAAATCTTAATTTTTGGCCACGGCGTCACCCTTTTATGTTGTGCAATTTATAGTTTTCTCAAGGCCGGAAGGTTTTTACCAAGCCCGAGCGATTAAGTTATTGCCAGTATCCTACTTCTCACTCCCAATTTTGATGAAATGGAGTAGTGTTAAGAGACACAGTACTGGGCACCTGGGTGGCTCAGCGGGTTAAGCCTCTGCCTTCCGCTCAGGTCATGATCTCAGGATCCTGGAATCAACTCCCACATCAGACTGCCTGCTCAGCAGGGAGCCTGCTTCCCCCTCTTTCTCTGCCTGCCTCTCGCTTATTTGTGATCTCTCTGTCAAATAAATAAATAAAATCTTTTAAGAAAAAAGAAACGTAGTATTAGAGATTTCTTACTATATAAAAGAATTCTTTTAAGAGTCCAATTAAAATAAAAGTCAAACCCAAATTACCTTTGGAAAATTCTGATATTTCATGTGTGGGTACATTCTCTTAAAGTACCTTATGCTCTGTAGTTCAGAGCAGTCATTCTTGACAATGTTGCATGTGTATAAGTGACAGGTGAGGGCTTGGATTTACTTTAATAATTCACAGTATTTATAATGCTTTGGATTTTACTTTCAAGATGTTATTTTTGGTTTCATGCAATGCCACAGAGGTTATTATGGTGGCACATGTGGTTTAAAAATGTGAGAACTCCTACTACTGAGTTTGCCAAAATTGCCAGACCAAAAGCATGCATTTGCTTGAATTGGTCTTAAAGTCTGTGTTTTACAATATTGATTGTGTTTTATCCTTTATAAAAACAGTTTTATGTGTAAGTGCATTTCATCTAGTTATCCATTAACTTCCGGGCTTTAATTTTATTCAGTTTGAATCAACAGCCATTTATTAAGGCCCTGCCTAGAAATATGTGTTACGTAAGGACTGCTCTGTAAGAGGCGTTTATAATCTTGGGAGAGAAAGCAACATTTCAACAAATAATTATAATATAAAGCCTAAAATAGTGACATGCCAAAATGAAGTGTAGGGGAAAGGCTGTGGAATATAGGGGAAGGTGGGGTGAATTCAAAATGAGAAGTATAAAAAAAGTATAGTATAGAAAAAAGAGACTCTGTTAGGTAGACCTGAAGGCAGTGGATGATTTTAGCAGATGCAGGCTTTTTTAGAGGTGGACAGGTCAGAGGTAAAGGCACTAGAAAACAAAGGAAAAATAAGGTACTTTCAGGAGAATGTGTGTGGAAGGTATGAATTGCACAGAAAATGGAAGGAGATGAAAATGAGATGTTAGTTTGGGATATGATTATAAAGAGCCTACTCCGCTAAAATTAGACTTTACATTTGGGCCATAAAAAGCTGTTAATATTTTTGATTGAGAACGTGTTATGCTTTTTAATTGCTTACTCTTAAGATGGTGTAAGCATGTGGCGCCCGGTTGGCTCGGCTGAGGGTCTGCCTTCAGCTCAGGTCATGATCCCAAGCCTAGCATCAGGCATCCTGCTCTGCGGGAAGCCTGCTTCTCTCTCCCGCACTCCCCCCTGCTTGTGTTTCCTCTCTAGCTGTGTTTCTCTCTGTAAAAAAAAAAAAAAAAAAAAAAAAAAAAAAAAAAAAAAAAAAAAAAAAAAAAAAAAAAAAAAAAAAAAAAAAAAAAAAAAAAAAAAAAAAAAAAAAGATGGTATAAACAATGAACTAGAGCAGGGAAATAATGGAGGAAATAGAATTTTAGAAGGTGTGGATGACAGTCCAGGTGCAAGGCAATGGCTATAGACCCATGGGAAAACTTTTTTAATGATAGGATAGAATTTGGTAATTGAATATGGGGTAGAAAGAGAGCTTGAAATCAAACATAGGTTCAAAACGTCATTCATTCCGGCCATTATCTTGCTCGAGAGCAAGGAGAAAGAATGAGTCCATTTTTTGGACAAAGTCCATACTTTGAGGTGCATGTATTATGCCTAAATAATACCAGCGGTCCAAAAAAAATTGCTTCAAGTTGATGTGCATTAGTAATTTTGCATCCTTTATAGATTTTCCTAAAAATATTCTTGAGTATATACCTATATATGTTTCAGTGATATTCATGTTTCTTCAACTGCTGATTAAGGTGAAAAATTTTATTATGTGGATTTGAGGCTATAACGTTTAGGTTTTGGTTTATTTGTATTTCGTTTTTTTAAGGTAATCAAGACTTATAAAAGCCAGCGATTAAAATCGGGTTATAGAGAAATCTTCTATTTTGTGAAAGAATACTTTTGAATGCTTTTGACTTTGTTGAGGGCCACTTTATTACCATTCTTTTTTTTCTAAGATTTTATTTATTTATTTGACAGAGAAACAGCAGGAGAGGGAACACAAGCAGGGGGAGTGAGAGGGAGAAGCAGGCTTCCTGGCAATCAGGGAACCCAATGTGGGGTTCAATCCTGGGACTCTGGGACCATGACCTCAGCCAAAGGCAGAAACCTAACAACTGAGCCACCCAGGCCCCCCTTTATTACCATTCTTAACAGCTCTTTTACAAATTAATCTGTTACTTTTAGGTTCCCTTAGATATAAGTCTTGTCCCTTTTTGGAAAACTTTAAGAATTTCTGTGGTAATTCATTACAATTTATTGTGGCTTTCTCTTTTGTTATCATGAACTTACATATTTATTCTGTTGGTACCTAGAAAGTTTCCTGCATCTTATTCATTATCAAGAATAATGAGGGGTGCATTGGTGGCTCAGAGGGTTAAGCCTCTGCCTTCAGCTCAGGTCATGATCTCAGAGTCCTGGGATCAAGCCCCACATCGGGCTCTCTGCTCAACAGGGAAACTGCTTCCCCCTCTCTCTCTGCCTGCCTCTCTGCCCACCTGTGATCTCTCTCCCTTTCTGTGTGTTAAATAAATAAATAAAATCTTTAAAAAAAAAAAAGAAAAGAATAATGAAATTATTTCCTCAATAGCTTTTCAATTCGTTCGACCCAGCAGTAACTTTTAGGTTTTAGAGCTGGTTAATTATGTGTGATAAGGTGGAACAACAACCACAAGCACCTATCATCAGTTATTAACTCAGAGTAGGCTCTCAGTATGTTTCTGAATGAATAGTTTTCATTTATGATAATAAAGAACATGGTAAATTGGGCTAGAACCTAACTAGTTTCAGATTCCTCTCATGGATATAAGAATGATAATGGTAATAATATAAGCGTTAGTACTGATTTTTCATTGGTAACCTGAAAATATTCCTACTTCCATATAGTAGAGAAAAAATTGCGTGATACAGTTATCAGAGTTTAATAGAGCTTCCTTCATACATGGAAAGCTGTCAATAAATGCTTACTATTATTATTGATTAAATTTGGTTCACATATTTAAGTGGCTTCTGTTGTTTGGCATCCATTTTCACTCGTTTGTTTTATTTTTTCCTCATTTTTGTTGGGAGATTCTCTCTTCCTCCTTTTTTAAGTTCTACTCAGTTTTTTCTGTTTTTGTCGGTATATTCTTTAGGTGATAAATCAGTGATTGACCTGATTTGCCTTTGTGAAAGTTGACGTTCTGAGCCTGAAAGCAAATCTTGCTGTCTTCCCACCCACCTGAAAACATCTGCTTCCACTTTTATTGTGTGATTAAATAACAAAGATCAATAATTTTCCTCATTTTACTATAATCTGATATCTGATTGAACTACTATATGGAAAACATGCAAGTAGGATTCTTTTTTGTAGTTCTTCTCCCTGACCTACCATCACAGCTTCAAAATCCCTGCCCCCAAATCATCACAAAGATTAGGATCCTCCCATGTAGGAACAGTTTTAAAAGGAAGTCAGTAGAGGCTACTTGTCAGAACTGTGTCTTGGTATGAAGGCTGACTTCTTTTTTCTCCCGATTGATCAGTTATGCTGAAGATAGATTTGCATAAGGTAATCAACATGAAATAAAGGGAGGCTACCTAATGTGGGCGTTAATATTATAGTGTGAATTTTAATTTTTTAATTGGTAAAGGAAACCATAAAAAATAATAAGAATATTTAAAAAGATATTTTAATGGTCATGAGATAAAATATATAAAGAAAAATTGTGACAAAATATTTTAACAAGTCCATGATGCAACCATGTAGGCATTTAGCAAACCATGAAAAAAATAGCATTTAATATCTCATGTAAGTTTCTAGTAAGGGTGGCCTAAATCTGAGCTTTAGAAACAGTTTCTGGTATGTAAGCAGCCATTCTTCCACAAGTCCTTTCCTCTGTGGGTATCACAGGTGGATAATTTTTATCTTTTAACTGTTAAATGATGGTTTTTCTGGAGAGGGGTGGTGGTGGTTGTTTACCTTCCAAAATGTCTTAGTGACTAACACTAGATTCCGATTAAAATCTCATGGTGTTCTTGCACTACGGCAGAAGACTACTATAAATTGCATTATGTGAAACTGAATAATAACTATGATTTGATTTAAAGTATTAATAAATTCTAAATTTGCACATTGTAGCTGTTGGGTTTCAAGATTTTAATTTAGTGAAATACCAAAGCAATTTCTTATATTTAGTTTGATGACTGTTATGTGAGAAGTGCATCTTCCCAAATTAGGACAGACATATATATATTATACAATTTACAGAGTCTAATTATTAAAACCTGTTAAATTTCATATTTAATATTCAGATATATTTCTGCAAACAAGCTGCTTAGATTTATTATCAATTCTGGATTCATATATTAAAGTTGATTAAATTGTAAATTCTGCTCTGAGGAAGGATGGAAAGTTAGGATTTGGAAATGGCTATGGTTTTTGAACAGCCTCAGCAAAACATAAATACCAAAAACAATCTATAATGCTGCGTGCTTTATAGGCAATATTATGTACCTTAATTGCAAAGTAAGACTGAAGTGTAATTCCTATTGTGAAATTTATTGTCTTTTTATTTAGAGGTGAGGTATAAGCCCTCAAATCAGTGTTGAATTGGAGTGCTAATGGCAGTTTCATAGTTTGAGAGAGAAAGGACGTGTGGATTTTAATTTATCCATTCTTTGTTTGGAATGTTGATAAAAGTGTGTTGTACCCATGTGTTGCCCTAAATTTAAAAATTTTCACTTTTAAGAGAACTTTTTTACAAAAAAAAAATTTACTGATATGGAAATAGCATTTTTCTCCAAATTCCAAATATTGCTGGGCGGATATGTAGATGTGAAGCCTACCTTGTCCAAAAGCTTTGCAAGAAAAAACTTCTTGTATTTTTAGTGTATTTTGAAAATCAGTGTCCATTTTTTTAATATTCATGTCTTATTTTTATTTAAAAATTGATTTATGAGGCATTTCTAACATAATTTCATATAGCTTCAAATTTCATAATACTTGAAAAAGTTTTGTTTTGTTATTTAAAATATTTAAAATTAAATATTGTTTTCATAGATTCTATTTAATTTTCTGGTATTTTATTTAAAGATTTATTTGTTTATTTTAGAAAGCGAGAAAGAGAACAGGGGATTGCTGGGAAGAGTAGAGGGAAAGGCAGGGAGTCTCAAGCAATCTCTCTGATGAGCACATAGCCTCATTTTCCTCAGGAAATAGATGCAGGACTTGATCCCAGGACCCTGAGCAGAAATCAAGAGTTAGATGCTTAACCAACTGTGCCACATAGGCAGCCTAGATTTTCAAGTATTTAAAAAAAAAAAAAACAAAACAAAACTTTCCAGAGATTATTTTACTGGAGTTTGGTTTTGGCTAGAGCTGAGCTGTAGGTTTAGTTTCCCCATTAATTGTGACCTTCCTTCTTTGCTTTTATAATAAGGAGGCTCAGTTTATTTGGCTTTTATAAGGGATTAAAATGTTAAGGTATTTTATGCCAACAATGGTAAATTAAACTTTCTGAAAAACATTCATTTTTTATTTTATCTTTTAAATAGGCATTCTCAATATTTAATTAAACATTTAATTAAAAATAGTGTTGTGTAGGAAGAAAAATCCTTGAAAATCCGTATTCTAGGGGATTTTACATTTGTTTCTACTTTTAAAATACTATTTCTTCCACACATTGGTTTCTGGATTCCATTCACTTTTCTTTATTCTTTCCATCATTCGTGGTCTTTATTTTGCATCTGTAGTTCAGTTTATTCATTCACAACTTCTCCTTTCTTCCCTATTTTCCTTTCTTTCTGTCAAAAACATTTGTTATGTGCTATTTGCCAAGCATTAGGCAAGGCTGCCTAGCCCTGAGATTACAGATATGAAAGTCATGGCTTCTGTTTTCAGTTAGCTTACAATAATTTGAGATTTTTAGGTACTTTGTGATATATCATGTTGTGCTATGGACACATATGGTAGTGCACTTTTGGTGTGTGTGCTAAGGTTTAGGGGAAGGAGGGTGTTAGATAGTTTAGTCACAGGCCTGAATGGAGTATTGGAAAAAGAAGAGTAGTTGGCCAAGGAACAAGTGGCAGAGGGGATTTCAGGCAGAGGGAACATTGTAAGTGTGCCAAGAAAAGTATAGAGGTGAGGACCAAAGCCTCCTTTGATCTAAAATTGAATCTCATTGATTTTTAAAGAGTAAGAACAGGAAATAGATGAGTGATGGTCATTCTCAAGCTTAGAGGTTAGCAAAAAAGGAAATCAATTAAAAATGGTGATTTCCAAAAACCTGTTTAATTTATTGTATATTTACTGTATTAATCACCAGGATATTTTGCTATGTCTCAGACTCGATTAAAGCGATGGGCAAAAGTTATGGTCTGCAAGGACCACTTCTTAATTACATTAATTTGTAGTTATTTGTGCCTTTGTCTTGTTTCCTTATCTTCTGCATCCTTGTGTTGTAGTGTTGTAGTACCAGCCTCAGTGTCTTGCACAAAGTATGCATATTGGAAATTTTTTGGTTCGGTTTAAAGAGACTTAGATTGAAGAAATATAAATATGGGAAATTTGGACAAAAAAGGTTTTTAAAATAGTTTAAAAACTTGAGAGGTGCTTGGGTGGCTCAGTCATTAGGTGTCTGCCTTTGGCTGAGGTTATGATCCTGGAGTCCGGGATCGAGTCCCGCATTGGGCTCCCTGCTCCATGGTAAGCCTGCTTCTTGCTCTCTCACTCCCCCTACTTGTGTTCCCTCTCTGTGTGTCTCTCTGTCAAATAAATAAATAAAATCTTAAAAAAAATAAATAAAAACTTAATTGAAGGGGAGTCCTAAGATAACCCAAGATCGCCTACCATACAAATGATACAGATGGTGACTATAGGGATTTGTGGAAGGAGAGGTTTTTCCACCTTGAGGCGGTCAGGTTGGCTTTATGGTTTAGATGGTTTTTAAACTTATCAAATTTGTTGTGATAATTGAATTACAGCAAGATAATATATGTATTTACGGAAAATTTAAAAATCAGCAGTTCTGCAATCTACCTTTGTCAACTCACAACCCCAAATGTTTTCTTTGTCGTTATGTATGAAGTGATCTCTGGGATTGGTTCCAGTTTTATACATTTTTATGTTGTTGAGTGAAATTAGGAAGATTAGTCCAGTGGAAACTAGGAAGTTGGATGGAGGGTAAAGAATCACCTATGAGGTTTTTGTACAAGTATAGAGAGAAGGTGTTAGGGCCCTGAGAATAAAAACTGAGAGGGGATCAGGACATTTCAGAGTCAAAAATCAGCTGCAAGTGAATGCGTGCCACCTTACATTGAAGTACCTTTTATATTTACAGAACATTGCTTTATTGAAATTTATAATGAGTAATGCTATGGAGGATTTTTAGTGTTAAAAACTATTAGAGACTGAGCTGATTTCATTTGTGTGCATATATCTGCACATGCACACACTCAAATACATTTAGTTAAGTTTGGTTAAAAAAAATCTGTTACTTCACAGAATGCATTTTTTTTTCTTTTGCCATTTCATACTAATGCATTTCTTTGTTATAAGTCACCAATTGAGGGATAGATGTATAATTCATGCTAAATCAGTATATTGGTCTAGAAGGTTTTTTAGGAGACTAATAATGGAGTGGAGGCTTCTTTAATACATGTGACTATATAAAATATTATTAATGTTAACAGATGTTGCACTTTAATCCCCTAGAATGATTGTTTGGTACCAGCAGGAGATTTATTAAGCCTGAATTGTGTGAAATTGTGTGTGCATAAGCTGCTACTTAGATTGTAAAAACGCTGTTGAAAACTGTTAAAAAGTTTTAGCTATAATTGGCAGAGAAGTATTAACTGTGCTAAAGAAGTATGTGTGTATGGTTTGCCCATGCGCCTTAACCTTTTTATCATTTATCTTCTTGTATTAATGTCAGTGAATTATTAATTCATGAGCCAGAGTGGGAAGGGTGAAGGCACCATTTAAATGTGTGGCAAATTTATCCTTATCTCTCGAGACATGAAAAAAAGTCATTTTGTGTTATCTGTAAAATGGAAAGGACATTTTAAAATTTCATTTACAGTAATCCACTTCACTTCCAGTAAAACACCTAGATTATGACTACCATAATATAATGCTCTTATTAAAAATTTGTAACCTTCTCCACACTTTTGTCTTATACATAATATAGAGAGAAAAATTTAGCCTTCATGTATTTCAATGTGATACCTATTAATTGTAGCTTAGAAATGTTATTCTTACTCTTATGATACACTTGAGCATGACTATTCAATTTTAAGAAATATTAGATTACAGAAAATAAAAATATTACTGTACTTAGTAACATTCGAAATATTTTAATTGGGGAGAATCTAGATACAGGGAATTAGAAAGCTGTAAAAATACTTGTGTTCCAAAAGAAGTGTGCGCATTTACTGTGACTTCATGATTTTTTGGAATAAGATTGGCAATTCTGGCCTTGTAGTAGAATTTTTAGCTATCTAGCAGAAATCCAACAAATGAGAATTTAGCAGTTTCCTGTTGAATACAATGTGGAACTGGGTATATCCAGTATTTCATATGGGTGAGTAGCAATGGTGACAGAAATTTCGGGAGTTTGAAGCCACTTTGAAACCATCATGCTAATGGTAGAATACCTCAGGGGTCTTGTCCAAACCTCATTACTTTTCAGTCTTCCATTACTTACTGTTTTGATTGGTTTTATATTCTCTCCTGCCAAACAGAGTAGCAAGATAGGTTACTGTGGTAATGTCCTTTATTTTCTTTTCTGGAGTTTCTCCCCAGACACTAAGCTGTGCATATGGCTTTGTTATACACACATGGTGAAACGCTCATTTGTTTTGGTCCGTATAATGTTGCTTTGTTTTATTTTCTCATTTCAGCGTGGTTAATTTACCTTTACTTTGACATTTAAATTAATTTCTTAAAATAATAGACCCAAATTGGTTTGATTATTTTGGCAGACATTGATAGTTATTGGTCAGTTCGGTACTTAACTGAACTGCATTTAGTTATCTTCATCCTGTGCCAGTTCATCTATAGCTGGGGTTGGCAAACTGTTGCTGGCTGGCTGTTTTTTGTAGTAGTTTTTTGGCCCACAGCCATGCCCATACACATTGTCTATGGCAGATTTCATGCTATACTGACAGAGACCATAGGGTCCTTAAAGCCTGAAATAGTTACCGTTTGGTCATTTATAGAAAAAGTTTCCTGATACCTGCTGTGTAATATCAGTCTACACAATGCCTTGCTTCTAATCTTTCCAAACCTAATGGAATACTATTGATAACTTCTAGCTTATGAAATTTGAGGACTCGCTAGTTATCAGTGGTAGTTATTAAGTATAGATTTTGCTTTTCTTTATGTATGGCCTTAATAACAAGGAATATATTTTCCTCGAAGTTTTCTGAATTGGAAATTAAAAAAAAATTGTTGAAATATTACAAAATACCTTAGTCCTTTACTAAGAGAGTCTTGGGGCACCTGGGTGACTCAGTCAGTTAAGCCATCTGCCTTTGTCTCAGGTCATGATCTCGGGGCTCTGGGATGGAGCACTGTGCATTGGGCTTCCTGCTCAGTGGGGTGTCTGTTTCTCCTTTTTTCCCCCTCTCCCTTCCCCTCCCAACTCGTGCTCTCTCTCTCTCTCTCAAATAAATCTAAAAAAGAAAAGAGTCTTGGCAAGTTAATTCAAGCTTCTAGCTAGTTTTTTTTCTAGTCCGTTTTTATCAGCTTTTTATAACCTATATTTTTTTATTAAACATCATTCTTTTATTACCACTTTAATATTATTTGAAATTTTAGTAGAGACTGTAAAATTATGTTTTAAA
>PITA01000001.1:467475-555008 GCA_004023965.1 Spilogale gracilis
TATTTGACAAAGAGATCACAAGTAGGCAGAGAAGCCAGGCAGAGAGATCACAAGTAGGCAGGGAGGCAGGCAGAGAGGAGGAAGCAGGCTCTCTGCTGAGCAGAGAGCCCGATGTGGGCCTCGATCCCAGGACCCTGAGATCATGACCTGAGCTGAAGGCAGAGGCTTTAACCCACTGAGCCACCCAGGCGCCCCCCCATTACTATTTCTTAATAGTTCGTCCGTGATTATTTTTCTTGCCTTCCCATCTAAGTCCTAATGTTTTTTAGAGGAGTTAGCCATATCAACTACACAAAATGTGTCTAACAATGAAATAAGAATTTGTTCTGTTCTTACACTTAGACTACAACTTTATTTCTAGTGTTAATTTTCAGAAATATATATATATATAAATACATATTTTACAACTCAATAAAATGTTGTCGTCTTGAGCTTTGTAGACACAGATTTATATGGTATGGAACATAGGGTTTGATGGAAAGCAACCCTGGCTAAGGCACAAAACTTGGTTCTTCTGGAAGAAGTCTGTGATGTCATCTTGCTTTTTGATCCATGTATAGTTTTCCCATGAAGTCAGAGTGTGAAATATGTGAGCTGAGTAACTCAGGTTATTATTATTATAGCTGCCAATGTGATTGTATATAAGTAGGTTTCAAAAAATGTTTTTCTGCAATAGCAACCCCTTTAGATATAACTTTTGGGATCTGAATTACTAGAATAATTGCTGAGACATATTTTGAGAGAACGGACAAGCCCTTAGTCAAATATATTGCAGTCGTCCCTAAAAATCTCCTTTAACATTACTTAAGATGGAATCAGGACCATAAATGTATAATTGGAATAATTGGGAAAATAACGGGATAGTAGATTTATTGTTTATTCCTATACTCATATATAGTTGATGGACTTGGAGACTACATGTTGGTGAATTGTATTAATTTTCATAGTGGTAGATTAAGACTGGATACCAGCGTGTGCCCTGATCTCTACTTTGGCGTCTTGCTATCTAGATGATGTTGGTTGATCTAGAAAATCTCAAGAAATCTTAAGAAAAACACAGATCCAGAAACTGCCTTTATTTCTCTTCTCTCTCATTATTTTGGCATGGAATACATTTATTACCATAGAGTTTTTGGGGACTATAACAATTATTAATTAATGTGTAGTTTTGATCTTAGTCATTTTCTTCTATTTCTAATTCTCCTTAGAAGATTATTAACTTTTTGAAGGTGACAACCATATCTTAATCTGTATTATAATTCCTTTTGAACCTAATACAAGACCAATTAATAATATATAAGGTAAAGATAATTAACAAATAAGTAACAGTCCTTCCATTACTCAATATCAAAATACCTAGAATGTAACCACTAGATATTCATTGACCTAAACTGAAGAACATGCAATTATATTATGAATATTACCTACTTTATTTTAGAAGTGAAAATTGTAAGTTTATATGACACTATATATTGACATAACTTGCAAATGAGTTGTATCATTTATTGATTACCTAAGACAATGTACTGTACTTCACAAAATTTTCTTCACCTTCTTACTCTGTATTCATAATAACTTTTCATATTTATTTTTATGGTCATTTGACAGTTTATTCAGATTACCTAATTATCTCTAAGAAATCTCTGATGGTGATATTGATGATTTAATATATAACAGATCCTGGGTCATTATTATTTCATTTAGTGGTTATATATGTAGACTAAGAGGGAATCTGAATATTGATTTGAGGAATGACAAGTAACAATGATTTACGAACAAAATTTTGATCCAGTGCAGTGAGTCAAACATAAGATTGAATCTCATGAGCAACATTGGATTTTTTCTTTTCTGTTTGCCTGAACAATGAATGATTAGTCCTTAATATTAAAGATGTTAATGTGAAAACATTCTTTCCAGGACTGTTAGGATTTATTGTTAATTATAATTGTTGGAAATACTTAAGTTTATTCTTTGACTTGTAAACAGCTTCTCAAGTATTTTGGCTGATAGGATTTATTAGTTTTGAATAGTTTGTTAATTTAAATAGCACTATAAATGAATGAAATTAAGATAGCTTGACTAGAAATAATAAAAATTAAGTTAACATTTAGCTCTCATTACCTAAGGGATGTTAGTTTTACAAATGCAAACATTTTGAAAACCAACTCATTATTTTTTTGGTATTTTGTCATTTTCACAATTCCAAAATGCCTTTGTTTTACTTCCGTTTTTTATTCTAAAGGGGAAGATGATAAAACAAAGTAAGTTTATCTGAACTACTTAATTAGTGGCAGTAGTGGCTTTAGAACATGGGTTTATATCCCAGCACTGGTATTTACTTACTGTCCTTGAACAGGTTATGTAGTCTCATTTTAAGGCAAAATATCTATTTCTTCAAGTTGTGAAGATTATATGAATCATATAAATAAACTATTTAGACCTAACGATGTATCAGGCGATTATAACTTTTTATTGGTTAGGGTTATTTTTGAGCTGGAATGTAATCTCCCAAGGGTAAGGAGTTTTGTCTCTTTTGTTCCTCAGTACCCACCACATAATAGATGCTCAGTAAATATTTGTTGAATGAATAATGTAATGACTAACAGAAAGAATGGCTTTCTAATTAGCCTGATTAGAATTCAAGCTCTACTACTTGCTAGCTGAATGACTTTGAGTTAACTTTTCCTCTTTGAAGCTCAGATTTCTGACCTTTATAATGTTGACCTCATTAAGAATTAGTGATGTATAATACAGTGTTTTGCCCACAGTAGGCACCCAGGAAATAGTTTTGGGCTGTAGTACCCATAATTTGTATTTAATTAAAAAATTGCATCAGAATCCTAGACTATTAGAAAGTTAGGAGAGGTGTCTGGGTGGCTCACTCGATGGACTTCTGCCTTCGGCTCAGGTCATGATCCTGGAGTCTGGGGATCAAGCCCACATCCAGCTCCCTGCTTGGCGGGAGGCCTGCTTCTCCCTCTCTCACTCCCCCCTGCTTGTGTTTTCTCTCTAGCTATGTTTCTGTCAAATAAATAAATAAAATCTTTTAAAAAAAGTTATGAGGAAATAGAATGTCTTAAAGTTGGAGAGGGCTGCCGTTTAAAAATACCTTTCCTAGGGTGCTTGGGTGGCTCACAGGTGGGTGTCTGCCTGCGGCTGGGGTCATGGTCCTGGGATAATGGGATCGAGACCTGTGTGGGGCTCCCTGCTCATCTGGGAGCCTGCTTCTCCCTCTGCTTGTGCTCTCTGTCTGTCAAATAAGTAAATGAAATTTTAAAAATAAAATAAAACACCTTTCCCTTTCTCCCAAACGGGGAAAAAACTAACTTCTTATATTGCAGGTAGATTGTAATTTAACAGTAAATAAAAAATATTTTAAACAAATGGATTTGCAATTTTTTTTGATAGAAAAGTTGAGGAAGCCATGAACTTTTTATGATATGTAAGGTAATATTTTGAACTGGGCATGTAACTTCTTTTTTTGTTGTTTTTTTTTTCTTTTGAGACTTAATTTGCAAGTTTATGTTCAGTCATAAAATGTCCCCTACATTGGTTTGAAAATGACAGCAATTTGTTTTTATTATTTAAACTGGAAGAATTTTAATGAAGAGAATGGCAGACTGCCCTGCACTGTGCCTCTAGTGTCCACCCCTACAACCCTCTTTTGCATGCTCAGCATGGCTGTAGATGTTGTAGCAGATTGCTGATGTAATTTTCTAGGAGCATTCCTGAACTCTTATCCTCTCTGCGCTAAGACCTCTCCTAGAAGAATTTATTCCCTCACAGTGCAGAAGTTTCAGTATAGGGTAAGACTGGTAATGAATATTAAGGGGACTTTGGCATAAATAGTTTAATTAAAGTACTCCGGACTTAATACCAGTGTCCACAGAAATGAAACAGAGAAAGAGGGTGGTGACTGGTGGTTGACCACGTGGTTTTACAGTCTCAGCATTCCCAGCCTCATACTATCTTTGTGAAAGGAATGAAAATAAACTGAAACACAAAAGAACGTTGAATGTCTGAAGCTAAAATAAGCTCACTGATTAGCAATAGCAAGGGTTTACTTAGAGGACTTACTGAAAGAAAACTCCCAAGGGTGTCAGTGTTTTCTCCGATGTTAACAAGAAAGGGGAATTCTGTCCTGTCAAGCCTACACATAATATATTTCTGGAAAGTGAACACTCCGAATGAGATTTAGATTGAAATTAAACTAATTTATTTATCGTTTTCAAAGACTTTTCATGGGGTCATAATGGAGTTAGTATTATCCATTTTTGTTGTTGTTTTGTTTGTATGAGCAGCTCTCTTTTGCTAGTAAGTTCCATTTCTTAATTATAATTTTATAGTCCAAATAAGATTAGAAAGACTGATTTTTTATAGATAGCTTCTTTGGCTTTCATTTAGTGCTGACATACATTTAGTGTATAGAATGAAGCATTAATGTTTCCTTTTACACAGCATTAGTGTATAATAACAAGGATGGGTGACTTCGGTAGTTCTCATACTTAGATGGTGCTTTTTTTCCCCTGTTCTCATGCTTTTAGTTTTGAGATAAACCCATGTTTTTGGGTTTATCATCCAGTGTTTTTAGTACCTCAGTGTCCATAAGTAGAAATCAAAGACAAAGCTTTGGATATGAATCTTTATGTTGGCTTTACTCCTAATAGAATATCAACCTTAGTTAACCTGTTTTAGAAGACTTCAGATTATCTTTTCTTCTTATTAATTTGAAGCATGGTCTAGTCTCCCTCGTTCACTGATACTTATGAACAAACAGGTTTTATTTTCTTTATGTTTTTGCTGAGCAGGCATGTTGCATATGAGGTTAAATGTGATTTCCTGGTAATATAACATAAATACCTGAATACTAAAACTGATTAGTAGTATTTTCCTAATTTTACTGACAGTTTAAAGTATGAGATATTTTATGCAGCTAATAAATATAAGCAGGTTACTGGTTGAAAGACTATACCTGACTGTACATTGTGAGTCGTGTATAAAACATTAAGGAGTATAAACAGTGCTGAAATGTATTCCTGGAAGTCATTGTTCAGCTTTGGAAGATTTAGTAATAATGATGCATTAATTGACTTTTTACATGTTGGAGTCGTAGGATATGTAGATCTAACAAGAATCTTGAGGTTTGGTAGAACTAAGGCTAGGATAAAATTGTTTGAATCTTCTTATTTGAAGGATAAAAACAAGGTTGTACATTAGAAGTGGGTTAAGATTTTAAAAACCATCATCATTTATAGTTTAAGTAGAAATGTTTCTGATTTTATTAATAAATGAACCTTGACGGGCTCCTGGGTGGCTCAGTCCTCAAGCGTCTGCCTACAGCTCTGCTCATGATTGCAGAGTCCCGGAATTGAGCCAGGTGCCGGGCTCCCTACCCCTGCTTGGCAGGAAGCCTGCTTCTCCTTCTCTCATTCCCCCTGTTTGTGTTCCCTCTCTAGCTGTGTTTCTCACTGTCAATTAAATAAATAAAATATTCGAAAAAAAAAAGGAAAAAGAAATGAACCTTGACTTGGCATTAAGAAGAGTTTGATCTGTCCACTGTGCCTTTATAGCCCTAGTTTCTTCCTCACCAAAGTTTTTGGAAAGAGGTTTTCCAAAATCTAGGGACAAACTTATTATTAGTATGGAGAATTACTTAATTTTTTTTGTTCATTAAAAGAAAATTTAATAGTTTTGTTTTTTTTTTTTCCGATTTTGTTCCTTGTTCATTATGAGAAGATTTTGCTGGGCTTCATTTTGCAGATAAAAGAGTTTAGAGGAGTCTGTTAGCTAGCTACATTTATGCCTGTGAGTGAGTGTCCTTTGGCTCCACTTCGATTAGGAGCAATGTTTTCCTAAGATTAGTTTTACTATGTTTGATTATTTATTTATTCTATTTTTAACTAATTGTGGTTTGTTAAGTATTTCAGTTTTCATTGACTTTTTTTTAATGGAAGGTTTTTAATTTGGATCACAGCAGTAAAATCTTTTGACTTAATTTTCAAAATTGCATTTAAAGCTTGAATTTTTATAAGTAATTTTATTTGATGTAAAGATGATTGGATATAGATTGTAGGGTGAGAAAAAATAAATTTGATATTCTGTTTACTTTTTGCACAGATGGACATAAGTAAGCTTTATTTGCTTAAAGAAAATCATGCTTTTGTTACATTTTCCAGAACTTGTTTCTATTTGTTAGAAATAATCATCTAAATACTAAGTCTCATAATTGACTAAGGTGTAATTTTAAAATTGTGTTTCACATTCTCAAACCTTAAAATAATATTTTACATTAAAATCCTTAAGAATACACTTTTTTTTTTTTTTTTTTTTTTTTTTTTTTTTTTAGTATAGGTAGAATCAATTCATGAAATATTTGTCCTGGCCAACGACCACAAAAGAGGTCTTGGTTGTGTGGTTTCCTCCTCATTTTCCCCTACTAACAGAGGTTTTCCTATCTTGGCAGCTGTTTCCTACAAAGCAGTCATCAGTCTCTGATTTCTTCCTTCTCCTTCTCCCCACAAACAAGGACTCTTTCAAATAGCAGATGACCTAAGACAGACTAATCTTGGAGCACTTTAAGAAAGTAGAAATGTGTTCAAAAGTTGTTTGCATGTGGGCAGGCAGCCTGTATGCATGTCATTGAAATGAAAATACTCACTACAAGCAGAATTTGGTCAGTCAGAATTCTTTGCTCAAATCAGGGGCATTCCAGAGTCTGATTTAATTTCATGTGTACTGATTAATGTGCCTCGTCCACACATTAAAATTATTCTGAATGCTTGGTCAGATCATTGAACAATATGGAGGATATAAGAAGTTGTTTCTTGATTAGACTTTCCAGTCTGACAGGTCTGGAAATTATCTGACTTTTCTTTATGCTCCATATAAAATAGCTTGCAATTTTAATGCAGGTGCTTTGCCACAGCAGTTGTAAACTGCAGGTTTATTTGGGTTTTGTCTTTTGAGTAGTCTTTGGGAGTTAAGTGTGAAAAAAGAATAGAGATAACCAGTTCTATAAGGTTGTGTGCCATGTTTCCCCATCAGATTAATTTTTGATATATCATTCTTTTTATATTTTTGACATTCAAGAGAGGAAGCCTGCTCTTTTTGTCTTATTTCTTTGGGCATAGAATCATCTGAAGTGTTCTTGGAACTGGGTAATACCATTTCTGACTCCCTTCATCATGATACCTAAATGTCTTCAGTAGTTTCAAAGAGAGCTAAAAAATTGGGCTGTTCTGGGACATGGAGGGGTGTATAGTGAAGCAGTTTCATCTCTGAAACTATAGGTATGATAAAACAAACTGTTTATTATGGAAGTATCTTGCTAGTTTCATCTGTGATTTTATGGATCTTTATATTCAAACACTAGATAATAGTTTCAAATTAATTTTTTTACATTCTTTTTGGTGTGGTTGTCAATGAAGCAAGGTAGTGACTTTGTAGGGTGATAAGTGTTCCAGACTGTTCAGAATCTCACTGCTTTTCCATTGAGGTTACATCATAGTGAACTGATAATAGAATATAGTGAACTGATAATAAGATATAGTAAACTGCTAATAGAATCATATATGATACATGAGGCATGTAGCAACTGCAGAGTAGCTCAGATAATGTGAAAGAGAACTATGGAGTTATCTAGGAAATTTTTTTCTAAATTTTCTATGTTTTCGTAACAAGATCTAAATTATATGAGTTCCTTTTTTATAGATACAACTTCAGAATGGGGGATATTCCCCTCACTCTCCTACTTTAAGAAACTGTCTGCAGCAGATTAAAGGTAGATTGAGAGAACTTGCTAAAAGTATTATTTAAAAGAAAATTACAGGAAGTTAATATGAAGAAATTGCCAAGATATCCCTTTAAAGGAAAATTTTGTAATGTTTTTACCCTTAAGGCTAGACCAGGGGGCTGGATGTATTTGAGAATTGTCTGCATTTATGTGTATTGTTGGGCTGGTATTTACTCTGATTCCTCATGTTGATTTAGGAAGAAGTGAAACCCTTCAGTAGAACCTAGCAGATAACCTGCCCTTTTGTCCTAGGAACTGAGAAATTCTGAATAAGTCATGCTTCTGAAGTTTTTGTGTCCTCCCCAGTTGAAGAGCAAGATTCTTAAGGGCTAGTCAGAATCAGACTTGGCTCCAGGTTTTATATTCTTTATCCCTCTCCCAGTTTTTAGAAAAATAGTATTACAACCTTGGAGGTACAATCATCATAGTCTTGGGGTTTTATTTGGGTCTAGTGGGTGGACCAATATGCTCAAGGATATAGGTTTAATCTTACTAAGTTATACTTTGCTATAGAAAAACTCTTAATATATGAAAATTTAAAACATTAAAATAAAACAGTTAAAAGACCTTTTATTAAACTGCTCCCTCTATGACTAACAATAATAATAGCAATTTGATATGTAGTGTTTCAGCATGTGGTATTTTTGGAATGTCATTATTATATAAATTATATACACCCATGTGTTAAAAATTGTACATCCTTGTACAGAGAATAAACCACTTAATTATATCTGTAATCTGTCCTGCAAGATAACAGGATAAAATAGTAGATAATATTACTATTACCATCACTAGAAACAAACAAAAAAATTATATATATTTATAAAATCTTTTAGAGGCAATATATACTAAAGCTAGTAATTTGATAAAAAGATTGATATGTGGCATAGAGAGACTGATGTATTGTTCTAGAATGACTTCCTAAGCTTTTCAAAGAAAAAAAAATCATTAGGGATTTATGTAGCTCTTCTACGAATTCGTATGTCATGGTTATCTATAAATGTTTTTTGAGCTTTGATCATTTTCCTTATATTCTGTTAAGGCTCAGATATCCAGTTTGTAAGAACAGCTCCCATATTGGATTTAGAATCAAAATATATATACCATTTATTTATTTTTTTATATGTAGGAAATGGAGGGATGCAGGGAGAGAGAAACTTATTATTTTTGCATTTCTTTTGTGACGTAACAGGACCATAAGAATAAATGATGGATTTGTTTGTTTTTCAGATATGAGGATCAATGATGCAGACTGCTGGGTTCGATGAAGCTGGGCATTTATAACTAGATTCATTAAGGAATACAAAGAAAATATTTAAAGGGATCAATAATGGTGTCTTCTGGTTGCAGAATGCGAAGTCTGTGGTTTGTCATGATAATCAGCTTCTTACCGAATACAGAAGGTAAGATGCAATTTAAATTTTATTTTTTAGATATGGGTAAACTTAGTTTAAACTATGCAGTATTCTCTATGCAGAAGTGACTAGAATGAGTTTTATTTTAAAAAGTAACTGTTAAAAAGATTGCCCAACTGTTAAATTCTTTTTTTGGTGATAGAATTTATTTTCATTACACACAACTATAGTACTGAAGAAAGTGCTAGAAATCTGATTTTATGTTTAAGATAAATTTATAAAATATTATTGTTAATAATCTTGAGAGAAGTAAGTGAAATTTTGCTTTGGTGTATATTTTACACTTATCGATGAAATTTATTCAAGTAAAATTGAAAATATTTCATGTCAACTTTTTTACTTTAGTTTGCTTGCTTCTTTAGGTGGAGTCATAGTTTAGTTCTAAGACTTTTAATAAAGTTTTTTCATATTTTCTGTAAAATGTTGGGGTTTGTTTTGTAGTACTTCCTTTTGAAGGTTATTTATATCCTTTTGAAGATGGACCTGCTTTTTAAAGAAGTAAATACACTTTTGAGGCTTAATGAAGTAATTGGAACCATCATTTATCAATTACAGCATGAATTTCTTGGTATCTGTTATTTCTTTAGTCTTACATATTATTTCCATGTGAAAATAACACCCTTTCAGGTGTTTTTTATAGAGCAGGTCAGAAGTTAATATGGAGCTAAGATATGTTAATTTTATAGCTACTTGATAGTGGTAGTTACATATTCAGTGTGAAACTATATTAATCTTAGAAAATCTGTGAAGAATATAAAATCTCTGAGAAATGCATGGATTTTATTTGTCCCAATTAAATATTCTTGAAGAAGATACTTTAGAATTTTAAAATTGGTTTTATATATTTTTTTAAGTGATACTATTTATACCTATTACTAAAATGATAGGTGAAGGGAAAAAGGCAGCTCTCAATTAACGGAGCTTATTATTCCAGCATTTTTGTAATAAGCTTCAGTGTTAACATTTTAATTTTGCTGAAAGAATTTTATTTGAATTGCTGTCCCAATATTATATTTTATCATTTTCTTCTTGCCTTCCCCAGCCCCCTACTTTCAGTATATTGACGTAACTTAACAATATAATGCAAATAAATGACAAATCTAGAAATATTTTAAAATAAAAAATTTTGTATTCAGGAGGTAAATAATATTCACTTGGATTTAAGTCAAGCTTGAAAGTTACAAATGGGTTAACACTCTATTTTTAGAAGATACTGCCCTTCACATCAGAATTGAAAGATACATCAAATCTAACAGGAAAATGCAGTATGTCTGAATGAATAGTACCATAATGATAAACAACAAGCAGAAACTGAGTTTAAGAATATGAATCTCTGCCTTGGATTGTTATGAAAATCTTATGTATAGTCTGTAATTTTGCATCTGTTTTTTGGAAGGGGGAAACTAACTGAATTCCTGCTGTTATGTTTGAATGTTTTTATACATTTAAAAAAGATTCCAGGTGTGGACCAATGGCTCATTAGTCCACATAATGAAAAAATTTCCAATCAAGATTGAGATCACTTTGCTGGCACAGTAGCTTAACTCAGCAGGGGGGCTAGCAAACAGAGACTTTTTCATGAAATACTGCAGTTTTATTTCTCGTGTCACCTATCAGGTCAGGATTCATATCTACTGTTAAGAGAAATTTCAATTTTGGCGCATCAGGCCAGGGGGTGTTGCTTTTGAAGCAGTTGCCTCCTATGGGTAAAAAGAACCTGGGAGGAATCCACACTGCTAGCTGTGAGGGTAGACACAGTTAATGCACACTGTTAGAGTACTGATCCAGCATCACGTGGTTTTGTCTTAGAAAAGTTTTACATGACATGATAGTCCTTTACTGCCAGAAAGCAAATAATGTTCTGTGAACACCTATAGAGAAAACCAATCAAAATTAGGTATGAGAACACAGGAAAGGAGTTATAAATTTAACCATTCAGCCATTGAGTTTCTTCAGAGCCCCTATGTGATGGTTGCCTTTTCAGATCTCACAGAAATGAGCACTTTTTGTATTAGTTTCTGGATTCTTACAGGTATAACTTAGATAAAGTTTCCTAGGTGGTTTCTTCCTTTCTCATTTATTGAGTGACTAAATTGAGCAAGGTGACTCAGATTCTGAAATGTGCAAGGCACAATTTCTGCTCTTGAGAAACTTATGGTTTTGTGCAGGGACAAAAACCGCTGGGTACTGGGGCCAAGGGGAGGAAGTAACTTCAGTGCCGCAGGCCAGTGAAGGTCTTCAGTAGTCAGGGAAATGCTTGCTAGAGGACCCGTGATTGCCATTTAGCCTGGTTTTCCCAGTCTTCTGACTTCAGTAGAAATCCCATGTGAATTTTAAGTAATGGTAGCTAATTAAGATCAAAATAAAATGGAACAAGCGTGTATTATATTTAGTGATCGACTTGCCTTTTTCAGAGCTTTTATTTTTCCTCTTTACAGTAGTTTTCATTTTAGTATATTATTTTAAAGGCCAAACATATTTTGGATTTATTTTACATCTAGACATATGAGAGGTAAATTTCCACATTTGTAAGAACTTACCTGTTTTATGTTCAGATGAACATTATAAATATGTCATGTTTTGTGTACATAGTGAAGAGCAAGCTACGAAGCAGTTTTTTAAGTTTTTACCACAGAAAGATCTAATTACATAATTACATTTAATTGTTAGAATTAGCTTCTCTTCCTTTATCTGTAACTCTGTCAACTAGTATTGATCAATCAAGTCTCATCCCGTAAATTTACTTGTTTTTTACAAAATAAGAACAATGTTTTATTTATTCTTAGAGTCTCTTTTTCCCTGTGTATTTTTGGAAAATTGTTTAGAATTTCCAAATAAAAAATGATTATGAAACATCAGACTTTCAAAATATTTTGTAAGTTCTTCTTAGAATTGATTTTATTCCTACAGAACTAATCTCAGGTGCTTCAAAAATCAGTTTTGTTGAGAAACTGGTGTGCTTTGATTCTTTTGTCCAATTTTTATTAGCAGAGTAACCACTGTGGAATCATGTATCAGTAAGTAGGAAAGTAAATTGAATTTTTGTGTCCTAGAGAATTAAATTATGCTATATAATGGAGCCCTGGCAAGCATAAGTCAGACATGTGAAGGCTTGCTGAAGTGGCAAGTTACAAATAATAGCAATTCTTCAGCAAAGTCAGTTTTAAAATGGGTTTCGGGTTTAATTCTTTATGCAGTGAGTATTTCAATTAGACTTCACTAGCCAAAATTTTAATTAGTTCAAATTATGTTATTGTTTATTCTTATTTCAAAAAAAAAAACAAAACGTTACGCCCATATAAATGCCAGCTATCCAAGATACAACTTTACCTATTAGTTTTACATACATTCAGAGATTTTAAGGATACCACTATAGAAGGTGTCTTAACTGATGTTAAATGTACATTTAAATTCTCTAAGCATATTTTACAATAAGTTTGTATTAATGATATCTTACTAAAAAATTATATTTAGCTATAGGGCCTTTTTGCTAGTTGAGTGGCAGAAAAAAGTACATCTAGGGGTTAAATATGAATTAAAAAAGCTGTTTAGGCATATGAATATTTCCTTCAGACTGGTCCATAATTTGGAAGGAGTAGTAGCTTTTTATCTAAGGTTAAATTTAAGAAGGATTAAAATAATTCAGACCTGTATTCATTCTTTCTTTTATTTACATACACATATAAGAAAATGTATAAAATATATATATTCATACACACACTATGTCAGTATCATAAGGGCAGCAATTGTTTTTGTTTCTTTTATTTCATCGTGTGTCCAAGTGCCTAGAACAATGTCTGGCTTATAATAAGTACTCCTTTTATATCCATCACATAAATAACTGGAAATTTTGAGAGGATAATAAATAGTTGTAACTAGGGTGGTAAGTGCCATGATGATGATATTCACAGAAGCATTGGGATGAAGGGTAGGGGGTGGCTGGATGTATGTCAGGAAAGGCTTCAAAACCTGAAGTGATCATGATGCTTAACTCAGTCTGAGTTAGTTGAATAAGCTATGTAAAAGCAGTGGTAAGCATTGGTGAGCATTCAATGGAGAACAGCACGGTGTGGAATAAAATACTGTAGAGGTTCTTAAGAGCATCAGAATCACCTAGAAGGTCCAAGGTGGGGCCCAAAACATTGCATTTCTGACAGAATTGAAGGATGACACTGATGTCCCTCAGCATCACACTTAATTAACCATTGTAGTATTGTATGTGTGTGGTGGTTGAGGTGAGATGTAGAGTTGAGTGGATATAGATATAAAGTAACTTTTTTGAAAGTGTTTTTGAAAAGAAATTGGGGGGGTGGTGCCTGGTTGGCTCCGTCATTAAGCGTCTGCCTTCGGCTGAGGTCATGGGATAGAGCCCCGCGTTGGGCTCCCTGCTTGGCAGGAGGCCTGCTTCTCCCTCTCTCTGCTTGTGTTCCCTCTCTAGCTGTATTTCTGTCTGTCAAATAAATAAATAAAATCTTTTAAAAAATTAAGATTTTTTAAAATAAAGATTTTATTTATTTATTTATGAGAGACCGAGAGAGACAGAGGCAGAGGGAGAAGCAGGTAGCTTTGCTATACAGGGAGCCTGATGTGGGGCTCCATCCCAGGACCTTGGGATCATGACCTGAACCTAAGGCAGATGTTTAACCAACTGAGCCACCCAGGGGCCCAGAAATTATGATTTAATTCACTGTGATCCAGGAATAGTAACCAGTTGATTACTAGGAGTTACTATCTATATCTTTTCATATGGCTTTTTATTCCTCTGATCTGACTTCTTGGTCATAATTTGAGGTTCTAAAAAGGGATTTCTCCCCCTCTTTCTTGACAATGTATTGAGAAGAAAATAAAAATGGAAAACTTGGCTCCAGATTGTTAAAAAACGACATATTTTCTGCTAAGAGTAATTGTTACATTTTTCAGAGCTCCTAAACCCTTGCTTCAATTTGTCTCTTCATTGTGATAATCTTGTTCTTTTTCTTGTTGGGAATAACTACATGGCCGTTGCTATGAAAATGCTGAATTGACTTACTGTAGGGACTTTAGATTTCCCAGTCTAGCAAAATTGAGTACTTTTGTTCATTTCAGTATATTTTTGATTAGTTGAAAGCTAGGAAGTAAATTTTCAGCAAGGTATGTGGAGATTTGGCCATATGACTCCTATTAAACTTAATGGGAGTCACAACTCCCATTAAATTAATAGGAATTGTACAGCCTATCTGTATTGGCCGCATAGCAATTGTAACCTTATTTTTTAAATTCACAAATTATGTAAATTAACACTGGTTTAAAACAATGCATTTTTTTAAATAATGATTTTATTTATATGTTTAGTGCAGATCAGTGTGATTTGATTCCTTGAGAAAGCACCCAACTATATTGCTCTTAGGACACTTTATTGTATTATGTGAGTGTAATGCAATTTGATTGCAGCTTTCTTCTGCATAGGTAGAGATGTAATTCAGTTTTAAAAATATAAATATTAATGCCATTTACAAATTATATAATTTTGCTTCTTATCTTGTAAAAACCAAATGCGTTATTGTATTACCAGGATTTAAGAATAAGGTTTATTTGTTCAGAATATGACTCAAAATTGAAAAAAAAATTAATACTAAACTTACTAGGAGACACTAGTATCTTTTAAAGAATTAGTTTAGAATATACATTTGTCATCTGATGTACCAATATTCAGTGTTAAAATATACCATGTTTCATATATTGAAGATTAAATTCTAGTGTTTGATTTCCCACTTTGTTCCCAGTCTCTACCTTTCTTCATGCTCTTTTGTTCTTTTCCAGTGTTAGAAAAGGTTTGTTTATCCACCGTCTAGGTTGATTCACAGGTAGGTCTGTTGCTGGTGGAAAAGTGTTATAAATCAGTGTGTCACACACAACAGCCTCCCAGCAGACCTCAATAACATTGTATTGCTTGGCTGTTCAATTTTTACGAGCCTCCGTTTTCTGACGGAAGACTGCATCAAACTGCTAAATAAATAAATCTATTGTTGTGAAATAAAACTTTGCTAAAAGTAAAGAGGTTATGAACTTGTCCATATAAGAGTAAATATATGAAGTATTGATAATTCCCATATTGGGAATTTATCACAGTTGTTATATGTTTTTTAAAGAACAGTGTTATTAAAGGTAGCTTAATTAAAAGCATAGGAAGCATGTAAAGCATCTTAATTTTGCCAAAGAATAATTGTGTTAATTACTCCTTACTGAGTAATTTCAGTTTTGATGAATCTTTTGCTTCATTTTCTGAATTAAAACACCATTCACTTTTTTATATGTTATATACTTGGGTTGTGGTATTAGAGAATACGATAATACAAATGATTGAGCACTTCTGAGTATTAATGTAGAACTGGTATGTCTCCAAGAACCGATTTATCTGCCACATTACTAAGGGAGTGTTTTACTGAAACATATGCTTGGTACCTTATGGTACTCTTTATTTTCTTTTCACCTCTTGCATGACAGAGAATGACATATGACAGCCGTGCAGTCTACATGTATTAGACATCAATGTGGATTAGTGAATATCTCATGACATCTTTCAACCCTATTCTTGAACTCCTTTTGTCAGCTTGACAGAAGTGATTCCAGGAGAATACCTAGTGCCGGCCCTGGGATCTCTTGGCCAAAATGTAAGGCTGAGAAGGGAATTCCATATCAGAGCTTCAGGAAGCAAAAACAACATTTATAATCCCTCCTTATCAGCTGGGACTCTACTGAGTTTGACTTTTATGCCTGCCATTATTCTTGCTTGAAGGGCTTTTTTTTTCTTAAAAGTATTTTTTCTCCCCTTCTGATTTTCAATGTAGTACATTCTCATGAGAAAAGATAAAATATTAGGAGGCATTTAAAACTGTTCATAATTGTAGGACTTTGATACAACCAGATATGGCACGTTTCTTTTTCTTTCCTAACATACCTGATTTTTTTAAAAAAGATTTTATTTATTTGAGAGAAATTGCACATGCCTACGAGAGAGAGAGAGAGAGAGAGAGAGAGAGACACCGAGAGGGAGAGAGAGAGAGATTGAGAAAACAAGCCTGGGGAGGGGGCAAAGGGAGAGGGAGAATCAGGCTTCCAGTTGAGCAGGGAGCCTGATGTGGTGGGGCTTAGTCCCAGAACCCCGGGATTGTGGCCTCGGCCCAAGGCAGATGGCATAAACAATTGAACCACCCAGGTGCCTCACCAACTTGCTTGAGATTATGGCTAAAACAAAATTATGATTTGTGAAACAAAATTAGGTACTTCATTTCCATATAGTTTTGTATTCAGATTTTTTAATTTATCATAACATATATTACCATCATTATGTATTTAGATAATGGATTTTAACACATGTATAGTAATTTATCATTTATATGTCAAAAATGATATAATCCCCTGTCTATACTTCTTGGTATTTGAACTTAATTGCTTTCAAGTATAAGTAAAATAAATATCTATGTAACTCTTTTCCTTCATATCTGGTTATTTCCTGAGACTGGAATTCTAAAATTCTGATGGCACATGGGCATCTTCCAAACTGGTTTTTCTGAGCAATTATACTACTGTTCATTTTGATTTCCAGTGAAAGATCCTATCTTACATACTTCAGCAGCATTGATTTTAAATTTTTAGAAGAATTGACACTTTGATATGAGAAAAAGTGTATCTGTAAGTTAAGTTTATAATTTGGGGCTAGTTGTGAGGAAAAAAATTAGTTTTCATGGATTTATTTATTGGCTAGTTATAATTTTAATGTGAAATTTTTTGTGCCCTACCTTTGTCAACCTTTCTGTTTAGCTTTTCTTATTTTTAAATTCTTTGATGATATCTTTTTGTCATTTTTGTTGTGAAAAACATAATTTGTTTGCCTCATAATTTATTTCATTCTGCTTAATTTTTAAATGAAAATTTAAAATAGAAATTTATAAAATAATAGTAATCACAGATTTAACAATTATCAACATTTTACTTCATTTGCTTTTATTTATCTTTATCTTTTATTTTTGATGTATTACTATTTTCTTTTGTGAGATCTTCCATTATTTTTACCTTGAAAATTCATATCTTCAAATTGGTTAAATATTTATTCACTTGTATTTCCTGTAGCTCATAAATGTTTTTATTTAAAATTTTAATCTATTAGGAGGTAACTTTCTTATTAGATGAGAGCTCTCAGTTCTCAATTAATTTAAAATGAAGTGAACTAATATTAAATCTTTGGTGTGAATCAGATTTTAACTTACAAAAGTAGATAAAATTGGGACATTACCCATATAAAAAAAGGATAATAGAGGGGCGCCCGGGTGGCTCAGTAGGTTAAGCCTCTGCCTTTGGCTCAGGTCATGATCTCAGGGTCCTGGGATCAAGGCCTGCACTGGTCTGTCTGCTCAGCAAGGAGCCTGCTTCCTCCTCTCTCTCTGCCTGCCTGTCTGCCTACCTGTGATCTATCTCTCTGTCAAATAAATAAATAAAATCTTTAAAAAGAGGATAATGGATAATAAGAAAAAAGAGAAAGAAAAAGAAATGAACACTATTTTATGTCTATACAGATTGAATTATGGATGAAATGTCCCTGTTCTGATTCTAGTAATAGTGCCCTTTTCTATTCTCTTCATTCTGCTTAAATGATTTTTTTGGTATCTAGTCTGTTTAATAAATTTTATTTTTAAGAGAGAATTTTTTGTGAGAGAGAGCAAGAAGAATGAGTAAAAAGCATAAAACTGCAATTAAAATAGCTCACAGTAAAATAGAGTTTGCATTTTAAGTGTCCAGAAACAAAAGAAATTTTCTAGAAAAAAATAGAGAAATTCAGAGATAACAGAGTTTTGTTTAATCTAAAAGAGATCAAGTAAAATTCTCATTCATTTTGTCAGGTATTTATAGAATTTATAGAATGCTTCTTACTACTCCTTTGTACCTGTCTCTTTGTGTGTATGTGTATTGTATATGTGTGTGTGTGTTAATCATTTGTCCTCTCTCCTCTTCTTTATTTTTTCTTTGTGGTATTAAAATCTAAACCATGTGGTAGACATAACTAATATTCAGATTTTGATTAAAGGCAATATGTTTATGAGTCAGGGACTTCATAACTTAGTCAAACACAATAGAAAGGGTGACTGGGTTGTTGCCCAGGTAAGTGGGGAGAGAGCTGTCTGGGATTTTAAGAGAACCACTTTTATTTAACATGGCAGAATGGTGTGGGGAGGTGATGGTGGCAGGGAATTCACTAAGTAAGGTAAAGGGGACAAATGGTATTTCAGTATACTCCATTGTTTAAGGAAAGTACTTTTTATAATTTTCTTTTTTAATTGTTTTTAGTAGATAAGTTGGGTAGATGAGTTTGTTTCCAGGCAGAAAGGAAATGGGATCCAGTGCAAGGACAGGAAGGCTCCTCATCTAGGAACAGAGAATGTGTATTATGATCCAAGGAGAGGGAGAGTTGGGAAGAGATACGTATAGGAGGAGAAATTTAAGGCAGACATTTTGGATGCTTTTAATCTGGTTTATCTAGAACAGTGCCCCTCAGAACTTAATGCACATATAAATCACTTGGGGATCTTGTTAAAATGTAGATTCTGACTCAGTAATCCAGGATGGGACTGCATTTCTAATAAGCTCCCAGGTGATGCTGAGGTTGCTGGTCTGTGAGAAGACATCTGTATCAAGGAGTTTAGTTATTAAAATGTTTAGTCTAGAAAATCAGATTTTGCATGACAGTGATTTCTACCAGTGCAAATCAAGGTTTGTTTCCAACCTTGACAGCATAGTTAAAATACAGAAAAGACGTCACTTTCAGTTTTGTAATTTATTTTATTAAAAAAAGGAACTGAGCTAGAAATGTTCCTGAACATTTTTATGTTTTGTTACACTTGTAACCCAATTTTATATGCTTTCTATTGACCTTTTATCTGATGATTTGTTTTAAAGATCCCTGAGTGACAATGCAGCCTGACCCTTTGTCTCTAATATTTTCTTCTGTTCTCCATTGATCTGTCCTATTTTCATTCTGTGTTATGTGGAAACATTATTTTTAATAACATTTTACTACAAATGTGTTTACTTCAAGTAACACTATAAAATCATGTAATGAAGGCTGTATATTTTCTTAACCTATCTGAAAAAAGTTTATATTTTACTCATTCAAAGTCCATGTATTAACGAAAACAAAACTAACCTAAGAATTGTTATTTTCACTTCAATATCTATACCCTGACTTGTTAGCCCCATAAGCGAGTAGAGGATAGGAGTACTGGAATGTAAACTGGTTATCAAAAACAGCTTAAAGATATTTTTTCTGCTTAAGATTATTTAATGATTTTTTCTACTTTGCAGTATTATACATAATCAAGGATTTTATTCGGTGTTAGTGGTGGACATAATCTTCCTACACTTTTCCTATCAGAAATAAAGATAGATTAGTGGTATGGTTTACTTTAGATTTATGATAATAGAAATCATAAATTACATTTATTACATCATGAAGTTTATTAGATTCTTCTGCTTTTTAAAGCCATCTGAAAAGTAACTTAAACAAAGAAAGTTTTACGTAGGTATCTTAGAGGTCAAAATATTTTTGTTTCTATTTTTTGGTAGATTTGAAGAATTATACACTTAGTATCACAACTTGAGATTAGTAGTTATAAAAGTTTTAAGTTTAAAGATGAAGAAACTAAGAAACGTCTGCAGAGCTCACCCCTCTGCCAAACTCTACTTATTGCCAGTCCCTTTTTCTTTCTGGAGAACTTGATATACAGCCTCAGATCACTGGTGTATTTTCCTACCTCATGAAGCCATCACTCAGGAATATTATACTTTAGAGTATATTCTTAATATTGTTTAACTTAATGGTTGTGATTGAAAAAAAAATCCTATATCTCAGTTTTTTTAAACATTACCATTGCAGATTAAAAAGAGTATTAGCTAACTCTGCAAGTTTCCAATGATCTTGAGAAGTTACACAGCCACAGGCATGTATTTTTTTTTTTCAAAAATCAGTTTCTCTTTGGAAGTACCAACTATTGCTAAGAATGATTTACTGCCACAACACTGAAAAACTGAAATATGACAACAGTATTTTTAACTTTTACCATATTTAGTAATCAGTTCCCACTGATTAGCAGTCACCATTAAAATAGTTGAAGGCTAGCCTTTGGAGCCCCTCCCTCACGTATGGGATTTAGACACTATCTTTTTTCTTTTGCTTGCTTACAACAGGAAGTCATTTAATCCTTTGCTTTGTTTTAGAGTTTAAGCAAATAGAGACTATCCTTGTTAGCTTTCAAAAGCTCTTACTTTTCCTGCATTAACGGCACTCAGGGTACATTCTGTGATCCCTCTTTATTTACCAGAAAGCTTGCCTTTGAGAGCTGTCACTCCTTCTTTCATCCGTGTTAATTGACTGGTAGCGAAAATTGTGTGGAAAACCTTCAGTGATGAAGACTGGGTATAGGTGTTACTCCAGTATAAAGGCTGGTGAATCACTGCTTCTTGATCCCGTTTCTATTTGTATGAAAATACTAAATATAGACTAGAAGAACAAAGTACATTTAAAAGCATTCAGAAATGTTAAGCAACAATAAAACTCCGTAACCATTTAAATGACAGCAGCTGACTGTTTGAATTAACTTGGTGTTTGGCTTAATTTGGGGCCCTAATTATTCCTAACTTACGTGAGTAGATTTCAATTATAGTATCCTGCAGGGATTTGTAGCTAAGGCAACTGAAAGAATCATTTTACATAAAGTACTTTTGTTCAACTGATTAAGCAAGTTAAAACGTAATGATGTAAAATTGAAACCCTTCTGACAAGGTCCAAACAAATGTTTCTCGTAATTTTGCTTAAAAAAAAAAATATTGAACTGAGTTTAATTTTAAATAATATTTTGGTCTTTTGGGAAGATGAACTTGATGGTGATACTGATAAATATATAAATGTGTCTTAAGATCATATGTTTTAGTAGAGTAGTAAAACGTTAAAGATAAATTTGTCACAGTGGAAAACTTCGTAAACAATGCTTTATAAATCTTGATATGTGGTTTTTGACAGCTTCAAATACATAGCTTTAGGAGAGAAATATAAATTAATAATTTGAATGACTAGCACTTCGGTGTTTTGGAATGCATTTCAGTTGAACACAGAGCAGGGACTCATTTATAGATTTGAAATGCTCTACACCAATATACCATTTGAAATGCTGTATACCAATAACACAGAATAGAGTTGACACTGTGCTACAGTCAGTAGACAACACGAAATTTAACACACCCCTCCTAAATACTCTTTCTTCGCACTACAAGACTCCACCGTAATTTTGAACACTTTTTACCAAAGTAAACTTGCTCCATGGTTGTTTGTGGTGGATGCCACTTTGATTCTTTATCAATCTGTGTGCTGGAGCAAAGTATAAAAGAAGCACTTGCAGGCATCAGTAGACCATTCTGAGACTTACTGTAACATTTCAGTTCTGTCTTATTGCCGTTTAATATTAGTCTAATACAGTGAATGAAGTTAAAAGCAGCAGTTCTGGGGCGCCTGGGTGGCTCAGTTGGATAAGCGACTGCCTTCAGCTCAGGTTATGATCCTGGAGTCCCGGATCGAGTCCCACATCGGGCTCCCTGCTCAGCGGGAAGCCTGCTTCTCGCTCTCTCACTCCCCCTGCTTGTGTTCCCTCTCTGGCTGTGTTTCTCTCTGTCAAATACATTAAAAAAAAAAAAAAAAGCAGCAGTTCTGTCCTCTTTCTTCCTAGCACCTTGTGCCCCTCTTTGTCCTCTTCCTCTCTCCTGACCCATTTTACCAGTTTACCACTAAGTCTTTACACTTATATATGTATTCTTTCCCTCAATCATGTCAATTCTATGAACAGTTTTTCACTGAATAAAACCAAATTTAAAGACATAGTATAAAATTCAGAGACCTGAACCTTGATTTCAAAATGCGTGAGGTTTTTCTCCGATTGCTCCAGCCAGGCTGTGTTACTAAGTGTTCCTTAAAAACAATGAATGCCAAGCTTAACTTTGGGAAACAAACTGAGGGTTGTTGGAGGGCAAGGCGGTGGGGCATTGGGGTAATTGGGTGATGGACATTGGGGAAGGTATGTGTTGTAATGAGCACTGGGTATTATATAAGACTGATGAACCACAGACCTGTCACCCCTGAAACAAATAATACTTTATATGTTAATTAGTGGAATTTAAATTTAAAAAATAAATTAGAAAAAAGAAGGGAAAAAATGCCATGAAATCCACCCTCTGGCCTGTTTCGGTCTTATTTGTTCCTTAAGGTCCTTTTCAAAAACTAGTACCTTTACAATGCTTTTTCTCATATAAACAGGAATCCTTTGAATTTACATAGCAGCAGTCCAATAGAGTCAGTCATTAACCAGGAGGGGTTATGGAGCACTTGAACTATGGTGAATGTGACTGAACACGTACATTTTAATTTTATATTAATTATTTTAAATTTAAATAGCCACAAGTGGCTAGTAGCTACCATAATGGACAGAACACTTTGTAGGTACTTTAGTTTTCTTTGTTCACTTCATGTTTGCATGAATTCCTTGAGGTCAGAGAAAATGTTTTACTTATTTCTATATTTTTCATTGTGCAATGGGGCTTACAAAAATATTTCAGTTAGTTGAGAAATGCATTTAAGGTGTGTTAGCACCAAAGCAGTGGTTTTAAATTTATACTTCATTAATGGTATAGCAGTTTCACTATCACCAAAAAGAGGGTGATGAGTTTGTGAATTTCCAAAAGCAAATGTAGCTGTATGCATAGTATGTAAGCTTGCAGGAATGGAGTCTTCCAGATAAACAACTGAGTTTAAATATCTTCAGTCATAATAGTAGCAAACCCTAGTTGCTGGCTGCAGCCTCAGTTTGTACGTGATCTTGATAGTTCTTTAAATTATCTGGATGGTAATAACCTACATCTAAGTTAGCTAATGTTGATTTCTGTTCCCTAATAGAGCTTCTTGCTTGAAATCCAGTGATGAACTCAGCTGATATTTCCATTTGCTTTCAATAGTGCGAGAAAATGCTTTGGATGATAAGTAATTATGAAGGAATCAGCTTAAAAATGATGAGTAATGTAGTCATTTAGAAAATTTTTGTGACCTTGGCTTGTGAATTTCTACTTTTAGTAATTAGAAAATTCCTTAATTTTAGCTTAGCTCAAAGATGGAAGGAATTTTATTTTTATAATAGATAATGGCATTTAATTATAATGACATTTTACGTAGACTTATACATCACACTTGAAAATCATTACTGTTTTGTTTAATATGTTCGTAGTGACGAACATTAAAGTGTTTATGGCTTATAATAGAATTGATGGTTTTGCTGGAAAGTTTTATAAAATTCCTTTTAATTATATATGTATATATTATACACATACTTATGTAAAAATGTATGTATATCTTTATATACATATATGTACACATATACACACATACATATAAATATATGTGTGCACCTGTGTATACCAGCATTCAAATTTCTTTTTAAATTTTTTGCCAGTTTTATTGAAAAATAATTGACAAATATTACTTATAATTTAAGGTGTACAGCCTTGTGGTGTGATTACCATATATTGTGAAATGATTACCACAATACAGCTGACATCCATCTTCTCATATAGTTTTAAAAAGAAAAGAAAAAGAAAAAAGGAAAAAATATTTCTTGTGATGAGAACTCTTAGGATTTACTCTCAATAACTTTCCTGTGTATCTTATAGCAGTGTTAGCTATAGTCATCACTGTTGTACATTACCAAAATTTCTTATTCTCTATTTAAATAGCATTTGCAAATGGATGTCTGATATAACATGCTGTTTCTGTCTACCTATTTCTGTCTCTCTAATGTAGGAAAATGACAAATTCTCCAGGAAGTAATGCACAGTGCAACATTTGCAAAAGAAAATATTTCACTCATATATTTGTAATTTAAAATATATTTTATTCTGGGCTTCTAAATATTGTAGCCTTAAATACTTTGTAATTAAAAGATTTGCTCAGAGAACTTAAGAAGTTTCATTAACGTGCTCAGCATTGATTTGAGGTTTCTGGAGTGCTGGTTTATGAACCTCACATCTAATAGTTCATTACCACCTCTTGCTTTATAACAATAATGGTGTCTCTCAGATTGAAGCATTATTTTATCAACTTCATTCCTGCATGATTTATATTTATTTTAGCAAGTCAGTTCATTCTTAAAATGAACATTTGGCGTCACTGAAAATAATAGAAAAGAATGTGTTGCCATTTCATACAGCAGATATAAGAGGAGAGTTCCAGAAATGCTTGAGCCATGGCTGCGTTATTACAACAAATGAAGAAAGCTCCAGGTGACCACCTGGAAGGAGAGGGTATACTTTATTATGGGGAGAGATATTTTTGAATATTATCTGGTATACATATGGAAAAAAACCCACAAATAATAGTACTTTAAAGGTATAGTTCATGTATTTGCCATTTAAATATGATGGGAATAAAAAAGCCTATAATTTCCTGAATTTAACATATAACTTAATTACATAGTAATTTTTTGAGCTATGATCATATGAAAGTATCTGGAAAATAAACCTGCATGGATTTAGGTTCAAATTTCTCTTTATTTTTTATTTAGCATTTGCAAATAAATATTCGATTACCACGCTGTCTCTGTGTATCTTTCTTGCTTGCTTTTGTTCTCTTTATGGCAATATAGAAAAATATATTGTGTAAAAAATATATAAATAAAATATATTATATATTTATATATATGATATATTGTGCATCTTTCACAAAAGACAATTGTGAAAAAATACATTGTGTATTTAGCAGAAATATGTACTTTCATGTTTTTTGGCAGCTGAGCAATAAGATTGCACTATATGCACAGTGACTTTTTTACAACCTCATTGAGTTATTTTTCTTAACTATGCTTAAGGACATTTTATTGGTATTGATTCTGCATGAAGATCTGATACTTTGAATTTACTCTATACATTTCAATTTTTTGTTGTTGGTGTTCTTGAAAAAAAGTACCTAACTGTCAGTCCATTCCAAGAGTGAAGAAGTCAGATGCAGCTGGTCCAGAGGAGAGAAGGTCTAGTTGGTGCATAAAAAATTTATGTCAGCATTTCGACACTGCATTCTTTTGGGGTATCTGTTATCACTGCATAGGAAACTGTTTCAAATTGACAGGCAGACAGAATGTTGTGCTGAATGTGTAAATTGGAATTATCACATCTAGCAGTTCCCTTCACCAGGTGCCGGCTTGGAGCTCCATTCTGCACTAATGTCGAGAGAGAATGCCAGGAATAGTTCTATTTGCTAATTATCCCTCATCTTTTCCAGTGTCTAGTTTTTTTAGTAAACAGCTTGCCCAGGTGTTTTTAGGAATGCCTAGCAGGACAATGCAAGACTGCAGGTGCTTATGTGGCAAGGAGATGCCATACAGAACACTGAAAACATCTATATCCATCTGTGTAAAAAAGATGATTGCTTTCAAGGGTTTTACTCTCTAATGTACTGAAAACAATAGTTGTCAGTATTTTGTTGGCCCTGAGATACTATGCGGGCAAAAAAGTGGGGTTGGTGTTTTTAGGAATGCTAGAACATTGAATTAGTCTTTATTTTGAGTCTCTTTAAAAAACTCATGATATGCAACCTATGTGGATAAGCAGTGAAGTTTTCAAATACTGTAAAAAATGAAGGCTAATCAACTATTAGTAAAGAAATAATAATATGATTTTTTTTTAAGATTTTATTTATTTATTTGACCGAAACACAGCTAGAGAGGGAACACAGCAGGGGGAGTTGGGGAGAGAGAAGCAGGCTTTTCGCTGAATAGGGAGCCCGATGTGGGGCTCAATCCAGGGAATCCGGGATCATGACCTGAGCCAAAGGCAGATGCTTAACAACTGAGCCACCCAGGTGCCAGGCGCCTCCCGATTTTTTGTTTCTTCAAATTTTTTGATCTTACTTTACTACTACATGGTATAATTGTGGCTGTTTTTCTTTTTTCTTTTTCTTTTTCTTTTTTTTTTTTAAGATTTGTATTTATTTATTTGACAGAGAGAGAGCGAGAGAGGGAACACATACGGGAGAGTAGGAGAGGGAGAAGCAGGCTTCCCATCAAACAGGGAGCCTGCTGCTGGCCCTTGATCTCAGGACCGTGGGGTCTTGACCTGAGCCAAAGGCAGATGCCCAACTTACTGAGCCACCCAGGCGCCCCGCTTATCTTTTTTTTCTTTTTAATAGTATTTTTAAAAATAGTCTATGCAGTTTCCAGTTGTTGACTTTTTTTTTTTTAATATTTTATTTGACACAGAGAGAGATCATAAATAGGCAGAGAGGCAGGCAGAGAACAAGGGGGAAGCAGGCTCCCCGCTGAGACATGGGACTCAATCCCAGGACCCTGAGATCATAACCTGTCCCGAAGTCAAAGGCTTAACCCTCTGAGCCACCCAGGCGCACCCCTCCTATCTTTTTAAAAGAAATTCTTGTGCAATATATTACTATGTTTGAAAACAGAATTTAGAATTTTTATGTTTTATGAATTTATATCACAAGTTGCTAAGTATTGCTCAAATTAATTTTGTGCTTGAAGCATTTATAATAGTGTTACCTTTTTTGAAATTTAATAACTTGAATCACAAAACTACCCTTTAATTAGTTCTGTTAATTGTGTTTTCTTGACTGTCATAAACATTTTTCTTAAAAGAGTTTGTGATCTATCTTTTGCCTATCCTGTGGGCATTGAATTTTCTTCATTGTAGATTGCTTTTTCATTTTCTTTCTTTCTAATCATTTTTCCATTATGGTAAGATAATGAAGTGCTAAGTGCTCAAAGTATGAAGATTTTATGAAGTTTTCTCTAGTTTGTCTAGGACTGTGAGAGTTGTCATGGCATTTTGACAGTCAGTCACATTTCAGTGATACTGCTGAACATTTCACAGGATTTATCCTGTCAGCTTTGATTTAGGATTAGACATTATTGTCTTTTGTATTGACTTGGTCTCTGTTTCCTTTCACTGACATATCCTGTAGTGAAATTACATTTATACCAGAGTTTCCCATGGGAGTGAGAAAGGGTATATATTCAATGGCAGCAAGTTTTGGTGTAAAGTCCATCGGTGTAGATTCTGACTCTTACTTACCAGCTATGTGAACTTGTGCAAATTATTTAACTTGACTCTGCATTTTCTTATTTGCTGTAAAGTTGGGAAAATGCCTACTTTTTAGAACTGTTGATGCTTAGAAATGGAATGTTAAAAAATCATCTTCATCAGTAATTATTGAACACCTGCCACGTGCTAGGACTGTGCTGTGTGGTAGGCACGGTTTTTTGCCTTTAATGAATTTAGCAGTAATTATGGTACGTTACAACACCTACAAGGAACCAGGAAGAGGTGCCTAGGTGTCATTCCCAGCTGAAACTGGGTATGTCAGGAAACACTTTCTGGCAGAGATACCTAAATGAGTAAGAACTGGGCAACTGAAGAAGAATGAGGCATTCCAGGAGAGAGACTAGAGTGTGCAAAAACATTGCCAGTAAAACTGTGAGGAATTGTAGGTGGTCAAATGCATGTGTAAGGTGGCGGGGGCTGGGGGGTCATGACAAAAAACAGCACTGGATGGGGAATATAGGACAGGTCATATGAAAGAGTTTAGGGTATTATCTTGTAAGTGACAGAATAATTACTGCATAATTTCGAAGATGATTATAGATTTTTATTCTGGAAATAGTTATTTGCGTTGGATGGGATTGACTATTGAAAGCATAGAGAGAGAATGTTGAACCAGTTCCTGTGGGGCCAGGCAATTAACATAGAAAAGTGTAGCAGGCAGAGTATAAAGAAATGAAACAAAACTGGAAAAATGCATGCTTGTCTAAAGTAGACAATTGCTACTCAGCTCCAGGTGATTATTTTCATTGCATGTTGTCAGTTGATCTGATTTATTTTCCCCAATAGAATTCAGAAATTGATTTTTTGTAAGATTTTATTTTAAGTAATTCTACACTCATCGTGGGACTCAAACCTGTGTCTTAAGATCAAGAGTCTCAGCTCTTCTGACTGAGTCAGCCAGGCACCCCAGAAATTTATTTTGAATGATATATTTCCACAGTTTGAAATATTGGCAACTAATTCAAAACAAATTCAAAAATTATAGGGAATGGCAAATGTGAGTACGCATTATCCTGCTGTCTGCCCATTTTATACCCATTTTCTTAAGACTTTTGCAGTAATCTAGGCAAGAAAGAATGAGAAAAAGAAAGAAAAAATTGCAGTGAAATTAGATAAAAAGGAATGAGTAGTTGAGATTTCAGAAGTAGAATAAAAAGTTGAATTGACTTGGCAAATCATTGATGAGGGATAGGGTGATTTATTCAGGTTTATTGGTGGTAAGGATGTGAAATTAATGGATATTTGGTAATAAAATAAACTGGACTCTCCCAGGGATTTAGGGGGAGTCATACTGCCTGGTTTGTCCTGTGGAGGTTGAAAGATGTAAGGAAACTGGTCCTATCCAGCACCAATCCAAGATCAGGAGCAGCAGGAGTTCTTGGGACTCCCTTTACTTGTGGTGGGTTCCCTTGGCATCCACTTGATCTTTTCCCAGATACCACGATACCAGCTGGCTTTTCTTTTCCTCTACTGTCTTTCTTATCTTTTTCCCCCTTTACCTTACATGCGTGATTTCTCCTCCCTCACAGTTCCATTTTAGGATAACGTTAGTGTACTCCACCCAGCCTTGTTCCACCTTGAAGCTTTAGCTCTTTCTATTAATTCTTTTAATTCTGGAATTGCCCCAGTTTTCCTAATTGAGATACTTGAAATAAAGAGAAATCTGTAGGTCTCACTCCTTTTTATAAAATCATGTCATTCATTTCTGTTGGGATTACAGACTGACTGTCCCTGCTTTGAGGAACTGTTTTTTTCAGTCAACTGTGTCTGGTTGCTGGTAGGATCTCATAGTCAGATTGGCTTTGTCTTCTAGGCAGTACTTTTAAGCAGAGCATTTTTAGTTAAAATGAACTGAGTGCTGGCAAAAATGGCAATGAATATTTAGATATAGTAAGTGATGAATGTGGAGGGTCATGTTGGATCAGGAATTCAGTAGGATGAGAAATATAAAAAGAGAAGTGGATTTGATGAGTAATTTGGTCAGTTTAATGAACTTGCTGATGTGGGAAACAAGGAAGAAAAATTATTAAATATCCTTACTACTTACATACAAGTCCTTGAAACGGACAGAGTGACATTCTTCTAGGAACTTAGCTGCTTTGATGTTGATACTTGCTAAGGGCAAAAGGTCTGACCCCCAGGATCCTGTAAGTCTACTTTAACATATAAAAATTCCTTTGGAAACTTTCTTTATCTCTACCCCCCCAAAATACATGTTGCCGATTTTCCTCCAAGCATTTGACTCACTGATATACATCTGAAAGGTCTCATGACTGAGTCTTTATTAAGCAGTAACAAATGACCTTTTCCTAACAATAGCTAGCCCCCTCAAGGTCCTGGAAACCTGTTTCCAAAATACCTGGGAGGCTTACACTATCCATAATCCCCTCCCAATAGGAAAGCGTATTATGGGCCACTTCTCATGACCCCAGTGCAGCTCTTTCTGTCCCTGGATCCTGTCCCTGTGCTTTAATAAAACCACCTTCTTGCACCAAAGATGTCAAGAATTCTTTCTTGGCCATTGTCTTCGAACCTAACATCTTTCCTACATTAGTTGCTACCATTAGAAGCATAATAATACTAAGCCAAACTCAGACAAATGTGTAAGTGGAGCATACATAGAGAATTATAAATATATTATTAGCATCTTAATATTTCACGATTTATAATCCTATAATATGAAACTTAAAATAATAAATTATATATTAAATAATAAATAATTAATAATAAATATGAGTAAAGTTTGGAAAACTTTTTTATTCTAAGTATACAGAGACAGCTAGTTTTTAATTTCTCTAATTTGTGCTTCTAATATAAATCTAAAAACAATGGCTATCTTTGGATCCTACTAGATACCAGAGACATGGGATTCTTTTCTTCATTGTGCTGGATAATGTTTTCAGCAGCTCTATGGGATTTTGTATTATTTTTTCAATTTTGTACTTGAGGAAACTTACAGATAGGTGACTTAGGCAGAATTAAACAACAATAAATGCAGAGATGAGATTCATTTGTCCACCAGGACTATGTGAAACAACATTTTTGATGATTTTTAATTTGTATAATAATGAAAGTCCACTTTCATTATCAGTTTTGGTATCTTTCTAGTTGTATATAATGTTGGGCTTACGATTAAGCCATTTGTATTTTAAGCAATGCATATGGATAAAAAGGTAATGACTCCTAAAAGGTCTGTTAATGTACATGCACTATTCAAACTTAGGCTGGGTCTGTTTGACACCAGAAAGCCTATTGAGAAAGTGGAAGGATGTAGGCATTCATGATATGCTTTTTGTCTCTGGTGCCAGACATCCTACTTAGCTTTATTTTTTTACTTCGTTGACTACATATTTTGGCGTTGTGTTGACAAATCAGTAGAAAGGCCTCTATCCGCCCACAAATGGTTTCTTCTGGTGTCAGTTTTCTCCCCGTTGACGGCTTCTATTCAGAGAGCGCTCTGTTCCTAATCAATAAATACTCAATTGGATGATTATGTTGTGATTTGAATGTACTACTATTTTTTATTTTAAATTTGTGGGTTCTTGGTAGAGTATTTAAATAAGTAAATCAATAAAGGAGTGCAACTTTTAAAACCCATTTGTGACTTTAGAGAGGATATTATTGGCTATATACCATTGATATAATCATTTATGGACCTCTAGAAGAATTATTTTTGTGCTTATATAGCAGTTAATCTTTACTCACAAGTGTCATTTAAATCTTTGCTGCTATAGTTTGAGAAGTGGCCCTTGAAAATGTATAGGAGTAGTGAAACATTTGATCTCAAATGGAAAATTAAAATTAGCAGTTAGTTTGCACTAGGGAAATAAGGAAATACAAAGATAAAGATTGACTACATTTGGACTTACGGAGATGAAAGTGGATCAGGGAGGATGAAAGTTAAATATTATAATACTCTAACCCTCTGAGGTATAAGCAGTTAGTTCTAGCCATTAGAAGCCTACAGTTACTCTCCTAGGTTCAAGGAATGTTGGTTTAAATGAGGCTACTTGTAGAAAATTTGAAAGTCCATATATGGCACATTAGATGGGAGAAAGCCAGATCTAATGACATTTACAACAGAACTAATGCCATTGAGCCAATAGTACTGCTACTCCTTGACTGTATTTATTTCTAGAGTCATTTGTCCTGTTATTCAGCAAATGATACATTTATTGAGTTCTTCCTATGCGCAAGTGTTTTTTGTTGTTGTTGTTGTTGTTGTTGTTGTTTTTGGGGTTTTTTTGCGTTTGGTGGTATGAAGAACTGAAACCAAGAAGAATGAACATCATTTTATCTATTCTCATAAACTTTCTCTTAAGGCAAGAGCAAACATATTATGAAACTCTTTAGAGCTGAGACCTAATACAGGATTTTCCTAATCTTGTCTTTGCTGTCTTTTGAAGAAGGACATGTTCTCACCTCTTTAGAGATTCAGTCTGAATTAGAACAGGTCAGTATTTGAGTTAACACTTTGCTTCCTAAATTTTAAGAATTCAGAATGATTCCTTAGATGAGGGCCAGTTAAATTTTAGCCCCCTTTAAAATTGATAACAAATGGAGATAAACCTGAAGAAAAATCCTTTGCAAAACCTGAAAGTCACATGAAATGAACTGTACACATTTAACACCTCATGTAATAAAGTGTGGTGTTTGTAATTTAGAATGTTTACTTTCTACTGGATATGGCTCACTTTCAGCTTCCTGTGGAGTTTTAATTTTAATATGCCATGGACTTCATAGTCGTATAATGTGTATTGTCATTTGTTTCTCTAACATTGGAAAATGTTGATTGAATAATAGTTTTGCTGGGTTCCTCTATGAAGTTAATTGTGCAGAATTTAAGTAACTATAAGCATTCATATTTTAATAATAATTGAGAAGGATTGAGAAGATACTACCAATACAAGTTGTAAATAACTGACAGTTTAAGATAGGAAATAAATTATAGTGATTGAGTTTTACAATATTTTAATAATTTGAGTATCATGATTTTAAGACATTTGCCACTTTAATTGTGATATGATTGTGTAAATGTGTTTTAATTTTTATGAAAGCAATTGTGTTGTTTAAATCATTTGAGTCAATTCAACAGTATTACTTTTATTTCTACTGTGTAGTATTTTTTAAATGTTTAATTCTTCAACCTCTACATGATTTGAAATTCTCTTAAGTAAAAATGACAAAAATAATTTAAATAGTCTTTGAAATATTATTTGATAAATGCTCACTTTTGTGTGTATGTATGGGTTTTTTTGTTTTTTGTTTTTTTTGGTCATTTGGACTGTCATATTGTGTGAGGCTTGTAAAAATATAAAGTATTTTAATGACTTTATTGAATTCTAAGCAAATTTAGAGGTCATAAAAAAGTAGAAAAATAAAGGAGTTGAAATCCTGATATCAACAAATTGATGTTTTCTTGGAATATCTGTTAGTGAATTTTTTTTAATTAAAAACAAAACAAAACAAAACACCCAGGGCGCCTTGGTGGCTCAGTCATTAAGCCTCTGCCTTGGGCTCAGGTCATGATCCTAGGGTCCTGGGATCAAGCTGGACATTGGGCTCCCTGCTCAGCTGGAAGCCTGCTTCTCCCTTTCCCACTCCCCTTGCTTGTATCCTCACTGTGTCAAATAAATAAACAAAATCTTAAAAAAAAAAAAGAAAGAAAAGAAAGCAGTGCTTAAAAAAAACACTTCTTTTTCTTTTTTTAAAAGGATTTTATTTATTTACTTGACAGAGAGGGAGAAAACAAAAGCAAGAGGGAGAGAGCAGCAGAGGGAGAGGGAGAGGGAGAAGCAGACTTCTCACTGAGTGTTACTTGGGCTTGATCCCAGAACCCTGGGATCATCACCTGAGCTGAAGGGAGATGTTTAACTGACAGAGCCACCGAGGTGCCCCATACACTTCAGTGTTCTATATTTTAAAAAACAAAACAAAATGTTCTTACTTTAGACATTTTTTTAGTGTACATTAACATGTTAAATCTATACTATCTCTAGCAAATTTTATAATCACATATTGTATGGCTTCAGTTACTTAGGTCTCTGTGTTAGCTGGAAAAATGTCCCATAGTTACATGACACAAGAGGTGCTTTAGGGGAAAAAATGTCTAGGAATCCAAAATTTTGGTTCTTGGTCTAACTCAGAGTATAGTTAGTTAATTACTCTGGTCCAAATTTCCCAATACCAAAAGTTAAATTAAATTGGGAGAGGGCCAGTATCTATGCTGACTCTAAACTTTGAAATAAAGTTAAGTCTACTGGAGCAATATATTTCTTTTTAACTTTAAAAATGTGCTTGACTTTAGTATATTTTTACTTATTGATGTTTTTGATTTTTTTTATTACCACTTTTACTGTGTTAGGAGATTGTTCTTAAGCATACAGCTATTTTCCAGTTGCTTAACTCATTTTCATTACATATCTTCATTAATTTTAGAACATGTGCACATTTCACTGACGTTTTAATAGGATGATAAAGTATTTTATCATAGTTAATTTTGCAAAGATTTTAATGTTTTCAGTAATATTAAATCAGTTAAGAAACTTATCTACTGCTTGATAAGAGATGTTAGAATGTAATGGCCAGGGGGTGCCTGGGTCGCTCAGTCAGTTAAGTGTCTGCCTTCAGCTCAGGTGGTGATCCCAGGGTCCTCAGATGGAGCCCCCCCATGGGCACAAAGTTTTGAAAAGTAAATATGTTTTTGAATAGATTAACCATGTTTTTACATTATCCCTGTCAGTAAATGCACCAGGAAATACCATAAGGAGTCAATACCTTTAGCTGGGATCCTTCTCCTTCGCCCCTCCCCCTGCTTGTGTTCCCTCTCTCGCTGTCTCTCTGTCAAATAAATAAATAAGGTCTTAAACAAACAAACAAAAAAGAATGTCATGGCCATTTCTACGTATTGGTTTAAGCTTGGCTGCTATGCAGTATTGACCAGACAAATAGAAATTTCATTGATTTATATATTATATATTATATTTTATTGACTCTATCAGTATCACTTCCAAAATGCCTTTTAACATTTGATATGTTCTTTATCAACAAATTCATGAATATGTTTGGTTTAGACCTTGAACATATTCTATGTGGTATTTTGTCATAAAGGAATTTAGACTTAGTATTTTTGTCTTACATCAGTCTGTTTATGTACAGTTTTATAATTATAGAGTACAGCAGAAGTCAATTTGTGAACACAGAAATCCTATCTTTATCCTGGAACTTTATATTTCGCTTGCCAAAGTTAAAACTAGCAAAGTTTGTAAATTAAGAGAAAATTAATGTGTATTCATCATACAATATTATTAATGATTTTTTTGTTAAAAAAGGAGTCTAAGGTAGATGAGAGAGAAAAATAATTTAAGTTTTGAAAAGTAAATATGTTTTTGAATAGATTAACCATGTTTTTACATTATCCCTGTCAGTAAATGCACCAGGAAATACCATAAGGAGTCAATACCTTTAGCAACTCTTGCTTCCCTTTTAGTTTGTCACTAATTTTTTAACTTTCTTTTAGCCATGTGGTAGCTCCTATCATTTTTTGGTTTTTAATCTTCCCCTGGACCTCACTATTCCTCTCTGACAGTAATGAGGTAACTACAGTTTTTCATGTAATAAATAGATCTTGATTGAAAGCTAGTTTTACTTAGCTTTATTCTATAGGGGGATTCTGTAGGAGGGCAGGGATCATGTCTTTTGCCAGTGTGATACCCAGACCTCAGGAAAGGACAAGGCACAACAAATACATTTTAAAAATGAATAAATGTTTGGTGAAGGAATGACTAGAATGAATGAATGAATAATAATAACAGAGCTGAGTAAGATTTTTTTGGACTGGATTCACTTTTTATAAACTCTAGAGAAAAGATAATCAATTTTTCATAGCACTTCTATTCTCTGACTGAGCAAATGGACCTCGCTTTTCACATCTGCTGATGTCTCCTGTGCAACCAGAGCAGTGTATAATCTAGAGAAAATACTAAATAAGTATTTGTTGGAAGAATGAGTAAATGAATAAGTATTTTTTGGGAGAATGAGTAAATGAATAAGTATTTGTTGGAAGAATGAGTAAATGAATGATCCCTTCTCTATTCACACTACTGTTTTGGTGGAAAAATACTTTTCATGAAATCAGATAACATAAAAACTATGCTTGTTTGTAAGTACTCAGTCACAGAAACATAAGCAGACACTGAAAGGCTGGGAGTATGATTTTTAGTGTCATATTTATACTTTCTCATAGACAATATTCTGTATAGAATTTACAAAAGCAAGGGGCCTCCATTTTATGGAGTTTAACAGTGCAGTTAATTTAGGTGATTTGTTTGTGATCAACAGTTGGAGATAACTGGTGTCAGAACAAGAATTAGAAATCAGTTTGTATGATTCCCAGGCTATTGATCTTTGCTCTGTAGGGTTGTTTCCTCCCAGCTTAGGTCCTGTGCATTTGAATTGAAGATAGACAGCTCATGTTGGTCTTCATATTGTATTGCAGGCTTTTGAAGTACCATACCATAGTACCCACTGGATGTGACTCAGGGTTGCTTGGTCATAGTATTTTCCTGTTGCCTTCCAGTATTGCTTTGTGCCTAAGGAGCCTGGGGTTTTAAACGATAGTCCCAGAAAGAATCTTCTCCTAGAAACTAAAAAAATCATCTAAAATCATGTTTGCCGATCCTTTTCCTCCACTTGTGCTGTTGTCCCCCACCCTTTTGAAGAATGTGACACTTCGCCCTAAACAACAGTGGCTCTCTCCTGTGATGATTCTTAAGTTGCTAGTAATGGATAGTAGTGAACAGATGAAAAGATAGCAGATTGGGAGGGATGAGGGTATCTCAGTCTCTTGCTGTTATTTACATTTGATTTAGTGTAAAGAGAGATTTAATTATTCATATTAGGGCCAGTTAATGGAGAAACCTAAGAAACCTGGTAGCATATATTGAGAGCCTGATAAAAAATGAAGGAGCATATTTTCTTACTCAGATTGGAGGTAGTATTATATACATTATATATAAAATAAATAATGATGTTGTCTGAAAAGATTAGAAGTTAATACATTTGACCCAAACTTACTGAATTATGTGTCACAAGTATTAAATCACCTTCAGACTTTTGTAGTTCCTTAGTACTGGGAATTAAATTTATCTGGATAGCAGCACAGATATTTTGTTTTTAAACTGCTTTAGGTATTTATAGAAAAAAGGCTAGAAAGCAAATACAGCTTTCTGATATAAGTAGCAATTGATTGTGGAGCAAGAGCTAAAAATTCTGGAAAGAAATTTTTCTTTACTATGGCACTAAAACTGTGAAAAATTACATTTTCAGCATTTTGGTTCTTTTAATTTCATACTTTAGTGTGCACTTATTTACTGTAAGTCCTGGTCAACAATGATATGGCAACAGTCACAAGCATTCCAAAACAGTAACTCATCACATGTATTTCATGGCTTAATTCCATATATCTTTCTAACAGTAAGGTACTCAGTGTGAGCCTCAGAACTATCAAGCATGAAGATTTTGTTGTATGCAAAACGAATTGCCAAGTGATGTGTATGAAGGCGGCATATCACTTGGCAAATGTGTACGTATTTAGTGAGGACCTCCTGATCTGGAAAAAATTCAGTGTGTTTCCTATAGCATTGAGACAATGCGTCGAAGAATTCTTTCTCCTTTTCCTCCACATAGCAGCCATTGACATAGGTACCATATTGCACAAGTCAATGAATTGGCAAGTGGCTTATTAAGATTAAAATTACATATGTGTATATATATGATTACATGACTATTGCATGGTTTCTATATCATTTGACAGACTTATTTGCATTTTTGTTAGTATGAAAGTTTCAGTCACTATAAATATATTTACAGTGAAGTAGGAAATTTAGATTTTCTCATCTCCCTGGATTTGACCATTCATTTCACTTCATTTCTAAAGCTTGAGAAAGCTCACATATACTGCTTTGCGGGTAGCAGATTCTTCATATGTGTTAGTATCTCCATCCTTTTTCTCTATTTAATATTTACTCTAAACAAAGAGGCTTAAGTATTTTAAAGGGATAATTTAACTTAAATGGAAGTTTTTCAACTTCCTAGATACATTTCTAAAACTATAGCCTTTTTTGTTTATCCAAAATTTAATTTAATTTCTACTGGTAGACAAAACCAGTTGTGGAGCACTGGCCAACACTGTTTTCCAGTTACTTCCATGCCATCTTTCAGTTCTGACTTACTGGCTAAAATACACTGAAGTATTGTGAGTTGGTGAGCGAGCCATATCGGATTCCCTAATTAGACTTCCACTGATACAAAGATAAAGTATTAAAAGGAAGCATTTTATCAGGTCCACACATTGCAGCTGTTTTTTTTTTTTTTTATCTCTTTTATGTAATGGAACATTCACATCGTATCTACTTTAATGATTATAATTTACTCAATTTTCCTTCCTTCCTTCCAATACGAAGAAATCACTTTCCTCTGAGCCCTGTAGTTTTAGGAACTACCTGTTCTAGGAAGTCATCTCTAATTCTTCCTAGCTTCTTATATTTCCTCAAATATGGGATAAGTAGTTTTAGCTACTGATTTTGAACCAGTAGTTTGTTTCTTCTAAGAAATACCCAGGGAAGTGTAGAGGCCTTTGTAAGTAACCTTTGTTGTATGCCCCACAGACAGTACTGAGAACAGAACTCCCAGGGAGACAGTTCCTCACCCTAAAGGGAGGGAGAAAGGTTTACATCATCACTTCCCATGAAAACCTAATTGAAGAGCATTGAAAATTTTGTTTGAAATATTTTTATTTAAATAGTTCTGTACAGATTGTGAAATTTTAAAAAAACGTGTTTAAAGTTCAGAAAGATAAAAGTGATACCACTTTTGAAAGAAAGAAGAGTTTATTGCGCATTTTTTTGTGGAAGATTTTTTATGCTGATGGTCATAAAATAGGGATCTTATTTTCTGTACTGTGGTGATTAGGGATAAAAGATCTGAGCATCTGGTAATTTACTGTCCAAGATCACCTTTTGAGTTGTCACATCACTGACTTTTTCTCATGCGTTAGGTCTTGGTTCTAATTAATGTCAACCCCCAGAGAGACTTGTCATAACTATCTTATGGAAAGCACCTCCCAAGTTACATCATCCTATTTATTTTCTTCTTTAACAGTTCTGGTATCTGTAAGTACTTCTATTTCTATGCCCCACTATAAGCTCTGTGAGGATAGGGATCTGTCATTTTTCCTTTTTGTTTCCTCAAGTTTTATTTCGCATAACAGTGCATGGTTTACATTAGTATATTAGTAGCTATTGGTTCAGTGAGCAAATACAACTTTCTATATATATAGTTCACTTTTAAATATGTAGAGATAAAGAAGTCCTTTTTTCTTAAAAAAGATTTAAATAAATCATTAAAATTGCACTTCAGTATTAATTCCCAGTTGTTACTGTGGTAGTCAGAAGATATTTTAAAGAAATAATAAGTTATACGTTAATTTCCATGAAAATTATTGGAAATTCTTATTAAAGCTATGCTTTATTGATATAAGACATTTTGTAATCTTGCATTCATTTTCCATGCAAGATCCAGTTCTGCAAGCATATTTTAATTATTGAGTTATTAACTTGAATATATATCTTACATTCACGGATAAAAAGTAATCTTTCGCGGATATTTAGGACTTATGTGATTTCAGTTTTTGCATGAAATAGGTACTGTGTTTAGCGTCAGAATCATACACAAATCTTAGCAAACACTAACGGAGGGTGAGCTCAAAATACAGAAGTGTAAGTGGCAAGTAAATGCTTTCATTGCTGGAATGCAAGTTGCTACCTTTGGTTACAAATAAATTATACTGAACTATTTAAGAACTGCATTATGCTTCTAGACAAAAGAATTTGAGATCTATGTTACATAGAATAGTGATTTCTTTTTAAACCATGGAGAATAGGAAAAAAGAAACCATAATTTAAGTAGTTTTTCTTAAGTAAATTTAAGTAGGAGTGATTCCTTTCTAGTCTAATTAGTTAGACAGGCTAAATGAGAGATAGATTAACCTCGTAAAATATTTCTAGTGATCTCATAGTAGCCAATTGATTCTGCTTTAAAAGTTATAATATTTTCATATCTCAATTCATATGCATTTTACTTGATTTTGGCAATAGGCTACTATTATGATTAGTGTTTGGTGATGACTACAATCTCAGTGTTTTGAAATGTTTAGTTTCCAAAAATAACAAAACATAGCTTGGATATCAAAGTGTTTTGTGAAACTAGAATGGACGAGGTAGCATTGTTGCTAAGGCCCATGGAAGATGGGTGCGCTGTTTTTGGTGTCTATAAAAACAAACCAAACTCCTTCCCTGGACTGTTCTGACTTCCTTTGCTATGCGCACATGGGCCTGTGCCATGTAGCTCTTATTAGATATGTACCAGAAAGTCAGGGAGTAGAGGTAGCTCAACTGATTTACAATAGAGAAAACAAAATTGAGGCTGGTGAGTTTTGTATTTAACTCTGTACTTGAAAGTAACTTGTTAAATAACTGTAAAACAATATCTGATTATCTACAGATTAATACTTATACATAAACATGTAAAAAAGTATGATTGTGCACTGCTTTTCCTTACTTAGAATTGCTGATAAATGAAGTACCAAAATGAAATACAATTATAAAGGAAAACTAAATATTTAATCGCAGAATTGAGAAAGTAATATTTTTAACAATTTTAACTCGTATGATATCTGTACTTCATTTGAGTATCAGGAATTAATTTATGCATCTGTGAAGACCTTAGATTCTATTCATTTTCTATTCTATTTTAGATTATTCTATGTACTTTTTCTTTCTTTCTTTTTCTTTTTCTTTTTCTTTTTTTTATTTATTTGACAGAGAGAAACATAGCCAGAGAGGGAACACAAGCCGGGGACTGAGAGAGGAAGAAGCAGGTTTCCTGCCGAGCTGGGAGCCCGATGTGGTCCATCTCTGGTCTCCAGGATCATGAGCTGAGCCGAAGGCAGTTGCTTAACCAACTGAGCCACCCAGGCGCCCCAGATTATTCTATGTTTTATGACAATTCTACCTTTTAGATTTATGATGAGATACAGGCTTCAGTGGTACTTAAAATTTTGGAGCTTATAGACCCCCTGGAGAATCTCATAAAAGCTGGGCAACAAATCCCAGGTAAATAGGAAGATTCACACAGACACAAAATATTACACCCTTAAAATCTACTTAATAATGAAGCTCCACTTTGGACAGATATGTGTGTGGGTGTGTTATAAAAATTTTACTGACTTTTTCTTTCTCTCTTTAAGCGTTTCATTTATTATATCCATCTTTGCCACTTGTTATATCCCAGACACTGGTGATATTGTTGAAGAAAAACCAGACAAGGTTTAACTTAACACTTAGTTAAAATCTGGGGAAGACTGCATTAACTAAATAAATCACAAATGGGGTAGGTTCTACAGTGATGGTTTCTTGGTGTAGTAGCCACTTTCTTCTGAGTCTCCCCACCCCCACTTCCCTGCTCTTTCTCCATTTATTCTCCACAGGTTAGCAAAATGAGCTCTGTAAAATAAAATTTGGGTCACTTTCTTTCCATAATTCAAGATTCTTTGATGTCCTCAATTGGTTTTATAAATATACGTTTTTTCTCTGGCTTTCCATGGAACCACTCTTGGATAGATTCCCGTGTCTTCAGGCTTATCGGTCTTATTTTAGTTCCTATAAAAATCTGAAGGGCTTTAACTATAGTTTCTTTGCCCAGAATTCTTTTCCCCTCCCCTACTCACAGTTCCTTTTATCGTTTTTAGATTAAAATTTAAATATTCTTATCTTAAAGCTACCTGCCCAATTAAAACAGCCTCTTCTCCTACAGATACACACTTTACCCCCTCATCTTTCTTATTAGTAAGCTTCTACAGCATGAATGTGTATTTATTTTACATATTTTGAAAGAGAGGTAGGTACCTGCTTTCTGCACTAATTTTGGCTCCATGTGGCTAGGAATCCTATCTTTGTTTTAGCCAGCCCCTTGTGTATTGTATGTTGTCATCCCTTAATAAATAAAAAGAAGAGATGGAATGTAGGTGGGAATATTTGACCAAGTTAGGGGCGTCATGTTATTCTATGGAGAATTGAAATAGGTGCTTTGTACATTTGACTAATTGAAGTAAAATGTTGTGTGTGAGCTCAGAGATCTTGTGTTCAGAACAAGTGGGACCCTGTGGCCTATGTTCAGGATTTTCATCTTTATGCTAAGAGCTGGCAATAACCAGGAGTGTGGCTTGATCAGATTGTGTTTGGAAAGGTCATGGTTGCTGTGAAAATAATTGTGAAGTAGGGAGGGTAGAATTGAAACATATGTGGGGAGATTTGAGATGTTATGAGAGCTCAGGAATCAAAGATCAATAAGTGGATTATCTTGGTAAAAGTACAGATGAAGAAAAGGAAAGGTATGAGAAAAATAAATAAAACATTAAAACCAGCCAGAATTTTAGGTGGGAAAGCTGGTGTCAGGTTGACTCTTGGGTTTCTTACTTCTGCAACCTGGATGAATGGGGGTTTTTTCAACTGAGACAGAAGAAGACTGCATGGTTGTCCAGGTACAGGTATAAATCTGTTTCTTGTGTTTTTCTCCAGGTCTCTTTTTTCTTTCATTGGTCTCTTTTTTCTTTCATTTTTCTCTTTAAGGTGTGTTTTCCACTATTTTCAAAGACTGTAGGAGTAGTTTTAGATCGTTCTGTATAATGACTTCCAAACATGGTAAATGCACTTGAGCATACACATAAAAGTACTGTAATAGAAAATTACTAATGTATAGGTATACTTTGGATACTTGAGCTATTCTCAACAGTTTATAAGAAAGTATAATTTCTCACTCTTGTGTAGAGAGAAAGGATGAATGTCAAATGGATCTTGAAAAACCATTGATTTATTAAATGTTTTTGAAATGTAAAATATAATTGTGACTTCTTAAAATTGGAAAAGATATATTAAATGTTCAGATCATACTTTCTGTTTACTTAGATTGACATGCCAGCTTTTTTTTTTTTTTTTCCTAAGGGAGAGTTAAATGAACTCTTTATGAGTTCAGGTTTAATTTTGAATTCTTTTGTATTTACTTATTAAGTGTCCATATCTTTGTGACAAGCTGTTAGTCATTGGAGCTACTTTGGCAAATATTACAGCTATATATCTTGAAAACTGTAGTGTTACACCATGTCAAAGTTGAATAAGTAGGAAATGCACATTTTCCTGTAAGAAGCAACAACAAAAAATTAGTAACACTCATTATGAGAGTTGTATGAAATTAAAGACTTGGTTTTTGCCAGACAATTATTCAGAGTTAATTTCATACATATTGTGTATCTGCACATAAAACTTTTTATACATATTCATGAGAGTTTTTAGAAAAGGAGAATAAAATGTTAATTTATTAAAAATATGTTTTTTGATCACCTAACATTTGTTGAAGCTTATGACTTGTACAAAAACTTTTTTAACTTCTAATTACCTAAATTGGAATAATTAGATTCCTTAGAACTTATTTAGTACATCAGTTCAGTCTAAAAGCAAGGAATTACCAGTGTTCTTTTCCCATTTGTACTTGAAATGCTCTAATAAGAAGTAAATACTTTGTTTATCGTCTCTTGCAACATGCTGATCTATATTAACACAAAGTAAGACTTTATAACATTTCTAATCGCAACATTGTAACATTTCTAATTGCAAGAATCTGTTTTCAAATAAAACAGGTACAAGATATAGGGACTTTTCTCTTTGTCAATTTCCAATAATAGCTTCTTTTGGAAAGTACCCATAATGACAATTTAATTGGGCTATGACATTATTTTCAAGATCTAGGAATACAAACTACATTTGAAGTTGACAGAATAGCTAGTCCTACTGAAAAAATTTTTGCATATGCAGACAATATTATGAATTGATCAAGGTTCTGGTTTTTATTGATGTTATACTCTCAAAAATAGGTCTGATTTGTACTTCATTTACATGTAGCATAGTTAAAACAACCAAAAGCATACTTTTTTTTTTTAGGTTTTCCATTTTTCTGCTCAAGAATACTTTTATATGCTTACAAAATTGGATGGTACTTATATAAAACTACTCTTAAAAATAATTTTTTCCCATTTTGTCTAGTTAAAGTTATTACCTAGTTAATTATTAGTAAATGATCCTCTTTTTTGCCTCTTTTGGAGACAATATTTTTTATTTTCTGGTTCTGAACTGTATAACAATTGTAAATGACTATGTTATTGGTGGAAGATGAAAAATAAAACTGTACTTTTCAAGTCAAATATTTTAATAAGTCTTCATTTCTCATTGATTTTAAGTATTAATTTGTCACTAGACACTGATAGCTTAAGAGATTAAAATTGTTTAGAAATTAATTTAGCATCCTCTCAATTTTATTTATTTATTTATTTATTTATTTATTTATTTATTTGTAAAAGAGAGAAACAGAGAGACAGCAAGAGAGGGAACACAAACAGGGGGAGAGGAAGAGGGAGAAACAGACTTCCTGCTGAGCAAGAAGCCTGATGCAGGGCTCCATCCCAGGAGCCTGGGATAATGACCTGCGCTGAAGCAGATGCCCAAGGACTGAGCCACCCAGGTGCCTCTTAACATCTTTTTAAAAAGATGAGGATGTAGATTGATTTGCTCTCTACCTATTTTGTATTCTCAAGGAAATGCATGGGGCCAAAGTAGTAATGAAAAACTTAAAAGTCAGGCCACAACCTTCTGAGTTATAAGTTTTCATGGATATGGAGACAGAGTTTTTAGAAATCTTGACTTTAGTGTGAAAAATTTCAAGTAGTAAAATCACCTCCCATACCTCAAAGAATTCTTACCAGTTTTTACAGTATGTTGTTTAAGTCTTTCATGTTTTTATTTTGAAGGCGCTCTGATGCTGATGATTTGCATGTTTCTTGTAACCTTTTTGTATTGACATGTTCTTCCCTCAAAGACTTAGATATTCACCATGTTAAGTACTGGTACTAATTGACGTTGTGTTTTAGTCTGGCTCTCCTGATACCCATTTCAGATTAAGTAGAAGGAGGCATATGTCCTTAGAAACTATATTAAATATTTTGTACTTTTTTTTCTGAAAAATCATTGCCAATAGATGACACTAAGGTATTTTTATAAGTATCTATGTGAGTATATTCTGGATATATTAGGGCTAGTACATAGTGTACCTAATCGTGATTTTCCTATTGTGTTGGTATCAAAATTGTTTTCTGTTTGTTTTTGTTTTTGTTTTTGTTTTTTTTTTAAAGATTTTATTTGTTTGACAGAGAGAAACACAGCCAGAGAGGGAACACAAGTAGGGGGAGTGAGAGAGGGAGAAGCAGGCCCCCTGCCGAGCAGGGAGCCTGATGTGGGGCTCAATCCAGTGTCTCTGGTATCATGACCTGAGCCGAAGGCAGTCGCTTAACCAACTGAGCCAAACAAGCGCCCCTGTTTTCTTTTTTTTTTTTTTTTTTTTAAATTACAGTCCCATCTTTTTTTATTATTATTAAGGATTTTTGAAAGAGCAAGAGATAGAGCATATGAGTGGGAAAAGGGACAAAGAGAGAGGGACAAGCTGACTCCTGCAGCAGGGCTCAGTCTGAGGACTGGGAAATCATGACCTGTGCAGAAGTCAGATGGTTAACTGACTGAGTCACACCCAGGAACCCCTAAAAATGTTTTTTTTAATGTTCATCAGTAAAAAGGAATGCTGGAAATTCTATAGTGTGCAAAAATAAAATAAAATAAGAGTATCAGAAACACTTGTAGTTTATTACTAGATCATTTGTCAGTTTTGTTAGCTTAAATGCTTAACTCTTTGGAGAATGTGAAGGTTTAAAATGAGCAAATGTATGGTATGAAACGAGAAGGTGGAATGTAGATTAAAGTAAGAACAAAATAAGTACTCTGTTTATTCTGTATTACTGCATTTTGTAGAGAAAATGATGAAGTTAAAGCTCAAGTTTATTTTTAACTCAGGGTCTTTACTGAAATGTAAAGGCATTTTAAGCCACTTACCTATGTCAGAGATGGTATAGATAGATCACCTGCTGTGAACACACTGTAAGGAAAATGGAGGGATGTAAATGAGTTTGGATGATTTGCCTGCCTCAGAATGTAAATGAAGCTGAAAATCTTCTGTCCTATGCTCTCAATAGTGAACTACGAGACTGTTCAAATCTTTGTGCCAAAGTGAAGGCTGTTATAAGGGATTACCATTAGCTTCTTTTATTTTTTTTTCTTATGTGAATACTTGTTAACACTGGATAATCAAATATAATTTGGTTATAATCTTTTTTTTTAAAAAATATTTTATTTATTTATTTGACTGAGAGAGAGAGAGATCACAAGTAGGCAGAGAGGCAGGCGGAGAGAGAGGAGGAAACAGGCTCCCTGCTGAGCAGAGAGCCCAATGCTGGCCTCCATCCCAGGAGATCATGACCTGAGCTGAAGGCAGAGGCTTTAAACCCACTGAGCCACCCAGGCACCCTGGTTATAATATTCTTTAATATATCTTTAAATATGGTACTTGGTGCAGGTGCTTTGACATATCCTGACTGAAATGTAGGGAATAAATGTTTTATTTGAATACCATAAATGATAGATCAGAGTTACAGCTAAGAATGAGAGAAAATGGAGTAGCCTTTACAAGGTATACAAAGTTAGCCTAGCTAAGGCAGTACAAATATTTTTAGAGTTCAGATGCCTTCCACATGAGGCAAGACTGATAAAATTTGCTGAGTATATTAGATGGCAGGAGACTGGAAATTTTTTGAAAACTTGGATAGTATATTCTATGAACAGTATTACAGTATTTGAGTAGAGAATGAGGAAACTTGAGATAATCACATGATTCTTAATTTTCTCCCCAGTACGGAAATACACCTAATTCTTACCAGTGAATGCATCCAAAGTGCTGGTGTTGCTGAAAAGAATTTCAGTTTTGTTTTAGTTATCTATTAATAAAGTTTACTATAGGTTCACATTCCTTCTGATGGTTAGATACTAAGATGAGAAAAATGCACAAAGCTGTCTAATTTTAGATGTAGGTGAAAAGGTGAAATAGTGAGAAATTATATTTTTGAATAATTCTTTATCTCCAGGTTTCTGTGTGACATTTGGGTGGTTTTATCCTAAGAATCCATAAAGAGTTTCCTAGATCTTTTCCCACTTATAAAAAACTTTCAAAACCACATAACCATGATTCATTCTAGATGAGTGGCTGCTCCAACATGCCCTCTTTATGCTCATCCATGTCATTGAAAACCTGCCTTTCCACTCTTTCTGCATGCCTTTCTTTGGAAACAACTTAATTGTATGAGATTGTCAGAAGTGTAGCTTTAAGTCCTTCTGAAGATCATAGGTCAAGGTGAAAATTAAAGGTAGGCTTTGCTTTATAGTGTCAATTATACCTTTTGGAACATTGGTGGAATATTGATCAAACATTAATAATCAGTTTCAGTCTGGATTAATTCATATACAGTGTAGAGTTCATTAAAGGTAACAATCAACATGGAACGAAATTTTGAAATTTTTGATCCTGGAGGTCCCTCCTTATTACCTTTAATGAAATTAGTCATAAAGGAAATTTTTACTGAAATTTAAAATAAAAGAACCTATAGGATTATATCCTTAAGTTTTCCAAAAATGTTTCTCCAGTTGCTGTTTTCCAGATCTGAACTCCCATTGTAGAACAGCAAAGGAGTAACATCTTAGTATTTATTAGTATGTGCTTGTAAGTGTTGTTTTGTGATTAAGTCTTTCATACAACTATCATGCAAATTTAAAGGAAAGAGTACTTACAGAAAAGTAATAATTTGTGGTTTAGCTTTAGGTTTTTGAAATTAGTATTGAAGGAGAAATGTTTGACTTACTCAATGAGCAAAAAGCTTTTCCTGTAGTTGTGATTTGCTCATGCCACCAAAAGGCGAATACCTGGTTTGCTTCTGTTCTAAACTCTTAATTCTATAGGTTGCACACCCTTTCTTCACAAAAATCCCATCAGCAAGTGACCTTGTCAAACAAAAGTAAGGAATAATGGGAGGCAGCCCAGGGATAGTGGCTCATTTACAAGCAGCTGTTTGTGACTGTCAGAACAAAGGCAAATCAGAGTTGCATTAAAGGGATGTGACAGGCAGAGTGAACAACTGTCCAACTGCCAGCCCACTTCCTTAATAATAATTATCCTTTACTATTTGGTTGAAAAATTCACTGGCTTAAGTAGTTATTCATAAGGGAATGGGGTGAAAATGGATAAGAAAATAAAGATCCATTTCTATCATTTAAAAAAATACAGAATTAAGGAGTAAAATTGACTAATGCATCTGTATAATGCTTTTGAGTGACAGAAACATTATGAATACATTCCATTCCATAGGCTTTTAATTGCATTGTTTCTTGTTACATAGGATATGAACTATGATACATTTGAATCTTTACTATTGTACCATGTTGTGATTAGATTCTTGATGTCCTTATAAATTTGGAACAACAGATCTTATTCCTTAAAAGAGAAATTGAGTTCGGCACCCTTCTTACCATGTTTACCTGGAAAAGGATTTGTCTCTTATTTGTGTACTGTTACATACTCTCTTTTTTTGTTACTTCTTTTGGAGGGGGACTTTGGGTTTATTGTGGCTTATGTACTGATGTGAAATGGAGCATTTTGCCTGTATGCAGCATTTGTGTTTTTTAAATATTGCTTTTAAAATGTTCCAAAGAGGTATGTTTTCTTCTGCCTTGCCTCTTTAATGCACAATTAGTAATATGTCCTTCACTTGAACTTTCCCCCCATAAATCAATTATGCATTTGTGATAGTAGTTCAACTTTTTAAAGTGCGGAAAGGAGAATACTGTATGTCAAGGGCTTGGGAAATAAGTCTTTATTCATTTGAATAAGAATCTAGACCTTGAAAATTGTCACATTTGTGTCTTTCACAGAATGGTGTAGGTAGTTTAAAAAGTTGACATTTTCTAAAAATTAGCGTATTTGAGCTAATTTTTTAAATATTTAAAACTAAACTATCAAAATACTTTCACATATGACTTCATATGATATAAATGAATTCAAAAATATAAAAAGTTTTTAATGTCTGGCCAAAGAGATTAAGGTTGGTTTTATCATATGCTTTGAATATGATCATGAAATCTCTTTTAAAACAGATACAGGTCTTTTTTCTCATTTACTTCTGTCATAACTCTGTATTCTACCTTGAAATAAAATTTAAGAATCCCAACATTTGTTAAGGCTATACCTTTGTTATATTGTTGTTCATTATTTTCTTGTAAAGCTCTTAATGATACTAAAATGGACAACATGTGATTTTTTTTAAAAGATTTTATTTATTTATTTGACATAGAGAAACACAGCAAGAGAGGGAACACAAGCAGAGGGACTGAGAGAGGGAGAAGCTTAACCAACTGAGCCACCCAGGTGCCCCTCAACATGTGATATTTTATACTTATTCAGGTGTACTGCAAAGTGACTTTTTTCCATTGATTTTGTTAGACCTTTCTGGACCACAAAAGAAATCCTTGATTTACACTTAACAGACCTTGTCATGTCATAACAAGTACAGTTACCTGACTATCAATAAATGCTTGTTTAACTTGAATGATAAAGATAAAGACTGCGGAATTTAAAAAGGACTTTGGAGATAATTTAAATCCAACCCCTTCATTTTTTACTTGAGGAATATTTTATGACTTGATGCTTGTTCAGGATAGCAGTAAGTTAGTAGCAGATTCAAGGTGACTCAAACCCTCAGACTGAGAGAAAAAAATATTTAAAAATTCTTGACTCTTGGGGCGCCTGGGTGGCTCAGTTGGTTAAGCGACTTCCTTCGGCCCAGGTCATGATCCCGGAGACCCGGGATCGAGTCCCACATCGGGCTCCCTGCTAGGCGGGAAACCTGCTTCTCCCTCTCTCAATCCCCCTTCTTGTGTTCCCTCTCTGGCTGTGTTTCTCTCTGTCAAATAAATAAAATCTTAAAAAAAAAAAAAATTCTTGACTCTTCATTGTTATTCCCTGCCTTGGTTTTTACCCAGCTAAATCTACCTGTGGAAGCTCAGCTTCAAAAGCTCTCAGCCATAGTTGCTAAACTGCGGACTGCTGCAGTTTAATGTCATATGCTGTATGTCATCCAGCTCAGTCTCTTATGTAGTGGAATTGAAAGTCGAGTTGATTTCCTTTTCTGAAACAAGGTTTCCATGGATGCTTATCTTAACCACTCCTGCTCAGCCCCCCATTCTACAATATTGAGTCTTAATTCCTATTCCTGTCTCCTAATCACCCTTTTTTTTAAATAGTTCTTGTTTGTTTGTTTTGAATGCCAATGAAGTAGCAACATTTTGTTGTGATAGATATTCTCTGAGATGATGGAGATTCTCAGGATTGACTTTCAAACTAAAAAGTGTTTGCCTTTATCACTGTGCATCAGAATTTATTGCTGTGATTGACATGACTAAGGTGGCAGAACACAGCGCTTAAGAGCATAGTCTGCGTCCAGAATGGCTGAGTGTCAATCTCTGCCTGTTTAGTCTTAAATAGGAATACTCACTCTCCTGCACATGACCTTGGGCAGCTTACTTAACCTCTCTGCGACTGGTTTTACTTTAAATGAGGATTGATTACAATAGCACTGTTAGGAGGATTCAAGAAATTAATATTTATAAAGCACTGAGACATTTTGTTTAAAACAAAACTTGGTATTTTGGGGAAAGAAGTTTGAGATAGGTCTTAAAAGAAATTTTGCAACCAGCTTAAACAAATAGCTATAAGGACACCTTGCCCTTAGAAGTTACTGAGTGCAAAATGGTTCAGTATGCACCCTTACCCCCCAAAAAGAAGTTACTGAGTACAAAATGGTTCAGTGTGCACCCCCCCAAAAAAAGAATTTACTGAGGGAAAAATGGTTCAGTGTGCACCCCCCCAAAAAAAGAAGTTACTGAGTGCAACTTAGCTGCTTAATAGTCATCAAAACCATTTGAAATGTTTACCAGGTGTTAATCACAAGTCAAGTTTGACAAAGGCAGTTTAATTGTGTTTGAAAGAAAGAAAAATCTGTAAATCATGTTTACAGATTTAAAAAAAAATTACACGGGAGTATTTATAAAAATCTATAATTTTTTAGGGCGCCTGGGTGGCTCAGTTGGTTAAGCAACTGCTTTAGGCTAGACCTGGGATCCAGCCCCGCATCTAGCACCCTGCTCCGTGGGAAGCCTGCTTCTCTCTCTCTCACTTCCCCTGCTTGTGCTCCCTCTCTAGCTGTGTTTCTCTCTGTCAAATAAAAAAATAAAAATCTTTATTAAAAAAATCTATAATTTTCCATTTGTTTTAGTATTACTATTATAACAATTAGAATATTATGTAGTTTTAATGGTCCTAAAATTGTACTACAATGGGGAGGTGTTGTTCTCTCTGGTAAGCTTCTCTAGAGATTCAGGGGATCCATAGTTTTCCAAGTGAGTAGATCTCTTATGTTCAAAGCGAATCCATTAGGCACAGGAAGACTATATAGTGGTCTTCCCTGCTCATCTTCCCTAACATAACCTGATATGATGCAGTTCCTCATTAGGTACACATCTTGCATGCTTGTACAGATCCCAATATCACACATTCATAGAAATTACTGTAATAGAGATTAGATATCTAGTTATTAATTGATTTGACATTTTAAAATTATTTACAAATAAATAAATATTACTTTATTCCACTAATTGAAATACTGATGACACATTTTTGGAAAATGTTTCAAAATACATGAAAATGTAGCAGCATATGAAATTTATTATGTGTATGTTTTTAAAATTATATGTTTGCACGATATTTATGTTGGAGGCATAGCTTAACTATGTATGAATAGATGGTGAAGACATCACATGAAAAGGAATTATAGGAAGTTTGATTTTTAGTTGTTTGTTTTGTTAATGTATTCTTGACTTAGAGTAAAAAATAGGTTTTAGAAGATTTATTTATATGTTTCATTAAAGCACGCATTTAAAAATTATTCTTTTGTTTAGAAACTAAATAATGAAAAATGCTTTTTACATGGCACTGGATCAATCTGTTAGTCATACTTCTTTTTCTGTATTTCATTTAATGGTTCCCTTCTCACAGCAGAGGAGGACATTTATTCATTACTTTGCTGGATAGTATTAACACACTAGCAGCTGGTATCTTTCCAAGGAGTTCGTCTTAAAAAAAAAAAAAAATACTGTGATACCAAAGAGAGATGTTGTAATGTGTCTCTCCTACATTAACAGGTTATTCTTTCCAGTTTTTTAATATAATTATGAACTAGTTCAGTGTCACATAAAAGGCTAAAAACTAGAGTAAATGACATTATGGGAAACTTGAAATAAATACGGGCTTATAGTTCTATTCTTGAACACACTGGGATGTATTTTCTTAAAAAGATTCTGTGTTATATATTATAATTCATTTATAAAAAAGTTAGCAGTTTTAAAATATAAAATACACATTCTGAAAGAAGATATTCCCATAAAACCATTTAATTAAAGCAAGTTTATTAACCTAACAATGAAATTAAATCTGAAAGTAATTTCTGTTTCTTCCCTTTTATGCCCACCTGGACCCTTTGAAGGAATGATCTGTATGTCTGATTGGCTTTGAGACCATTGAGTTATTTCCAATGTAGGACCACACTGTGGGAATCTAACATTCCAGAATTAGAAATGCATCATATGGATATGTAGATTCAGAGTCTGTGTGATTAGGAAATATCTGGAGAAATGAAACTATTCTTAAAACATAGTTATTAAGGAAGAGACTTGGGAAAAATCTCAAAATATTTACAACTAAATGTTTGAAGAACTGGAATCATCACAGTTGAAAGTAAATCATTTGTTTTGACCTTTCCCTGTCACTAATTTACCAGTAAACATATTCTTGGGCAGAGACTTATTATTTCTGGACTATTGTTTCCTTATCTGGAACATTACCCAATTGGATTAGACAGTTCTTAATGTGTTTTTTAAAGCTTTATAACTGTTCGACTGGTGATTATTTACTCAACCAAAATAAAATATTTAAAATGAATTTTGCCCAAGTGAGATAGGTAGATTTGTAATGAAATGTAAGGGACTTCTTATAGTGACTGTTCTTCATACCTGTGGTGAAAAATCAAATGTTATGAAAGCTAAAATATAAAACAACTGAATTGATTTCCAGTTCTAATTTTTAGTGCTGTGAACAAAAATAGCCCTTGAAATGTGCTGAGATTTGATCCTCATCTGAACACTGAAGATAATACTTCAAGTTACCTCACTGTATCTTCTTTTAAAGAAATTCCTTGGGGCGCCTGGGTGGCTCAGTCGTTGGGCGACTGCCTTCAGCTCAGATCATGATCCTGGAAACCGGGGATCTAGTCCTGCATTGGGCTCCCTGCTCGGTGGGAGGCCTGCTTCTCCCTCTCTCACTCCCTCTGCTTCTGTTCCCTCTCCAGCTGTGTTTCTTTCTGTCAAATAAATAAATTAAAATCTTTAAAAGAAAAAAGAAATTTCTTGATTTTTTTTTTTTTCCCCTTTTCAAAGTGTGATCATTTGAACATATTGTGGGTGCCCCTGTTAGAATCCTTTCTATGGGGGGCGCCTGGGTGGCTCAGTTGGTTGAGCGACGGCCTTGGGCTCAGTTCATGATCCCGGAGACCTGGGATCAAGTCCCACATTGGGCTGCCTGCTCGGCGGGAAGCCTGCTTCTCCCTCTCTCATTCCCCCTGCTTTTGTTCCCTCTCTGGCTCTGTTTCTGTCAAATAAATAAAATCTAAAAAAAAAAAAAAAAGATTGCTTTCTATCTTATTAAACCTCAGATAGTGTCAGGAGAGTTATTTCTCAAGTACTCGGACATTTCCTGTCCCTCTGAGTAAAAGACATGAAAAGTCTTCTCTGATTGTTACAGATAGAAGATTAAGTCAGCCTTAAGTTCTTTTGGCACTGAGAGTTTTTTGTAGAAAACAATTTTAAGATCTCTTAGTCTTACCCTTCAAACCTGAATTTAACTAATATCATCTTTCAGTCTTTAACTTTGTGGTGGTATGATTCCTCTAGGCCTCCACTTTCATTTCTTCATATATTCTTTGAAATACCAGTGTACTCAAGTTTTATATTATGGGATTAAATAGGTTTATATATTAAGTTTGAAACTATATATTGTTATTAAACAGTATGGGGATTGATGGATATGGCTCTCAAAATGAGTAATAGAACTTTTTTTTTGGTAAGGTATTAATTCCTCTGTATTTTAAATATTAACCCTACGCTAATGTTTACATTGTTCACGTCAAATCAGTTTTTTGTTATTTGCATGTTGTTACAAACAGCACCTAAGAGAGAGAGACATAAGAAAAAGAAGGAAGGGAGAGAGGGAGGGAGGGAGGAAGGAAAAGATTGTTGTTATCTCCTGGTTGTCAGCCTTTCTGTATTGTCTCTCTGCTCATCCTTCAAGGTTAAAATGAGATTTCCCCTCCTTCATAATATCTTATTTCACTACACTATTCTCATTAATCTTTCTTTACTCCCAATTTTTACACCGTACAGTCTGTGCTGCATAGTTGAATGAATATATATGTGATATAGATTAGTTAGATAGATGGATAGATAGATACAGATATAGATCTATTTCTTTGCTCCCCAAATTATCTAAGGTGCAGACAATGTCTTATCTTACTCCTGCCTTAAATCTACCTCAGACTGTGCTAACGCACCTAAGTGGTGGTCAGTGAATACTTGCTTGACTCACATTTTCTTTCGGTGAGGGTGAAAATAGTTTAGAGACCTATGCTTTTTTTCCTGAGTCTGCCATTTCAGCTGACCTCCCTGCTTCTCTGATATGGCAACAAACACAGATTACTGTAAAAGCCTTTAGGTTATACGGAATTTGTGCAGTTTGTTTTCTGATTTTAGGTATTGAGAAAAATAATAGAAAAATGATTCTGACTAGAAATGAGAAAGGTGATCAAACAACCAGAAATTAGGTTAGTGCTAAATAGGTGGAGATGGTTTTTCACCAATAATCCTTATGGGTTGCAAAGTTTCATGGTTTCTATACTATAGCTAAGAGTCTGCTTTTTAGAATATCTATTGAAGGATTTTGATTATGCCATATATACTACCAATAATTAAGATGCCCTACATATTTTCTTGGCCCTTTCAGTATTTATCAGAATGAAAGTTAATTCATCTAAAAAAATTACAGTAAAACTTTTTTTTTTCACAACAAGAATTCATGCTTTCTGCAGAAGCATGTTCAAATGACTAGAGTTGTTTATATGGGTAGTGACATAGTAAACGAATGTGAAAGCAGTTTGAAAAATTAGAATGTTGTAAACACATAAACTAGCTTTATGGCTAGAAGATACCCCTGAAGGAGAGGTTAAATGCCCTTTGTAACCGTAGCATCTTTTAAACTTAAAAATACGGAGTCTGTTTGCATAGTTTTTAAGGGAGATGCTTTATTTACCCCTTTCAATTAGTTCTGGTAGATAAATAAGACCTAACAAATCCATTGTATGTAATGAATCAACTTCTTTCCAATTAATTTAGAATGGCAAAATTGGGGTAGGGGGAGACTTTCAATCATTTTAGGTAAGGCTTTATTCTCTTGTAGAATCCTAGTTGAGAAAAGCTAAAAATTTTTTTAAAAATCTCTTTTAACCTTCTTTTGCATAGAACATTTCCCCACAAAAATGTTTCTATGAGCTTTTCCCTTCTAATTGTTCTTATTTGAACCAACTAGTTAGTAAGGTTAAGATGTATTGATATATGGTCTATTTCAAATCCGGTTGACCTTACTTGTTTTAAATGTTGTAGCCATGTTTTATTGACAGCATTTTTTCTATTTAATTATGTCTTTTGTTGACAGCTCAAACTGGCTCTTTTGTACTCTTATTAAGAATACAGCTGGCAACAACAGTTTGTTTGTGAAACCAAAGCACATAATTAACTTACCCAGTTAAGGTATGGTGTGTTTCAGTGGGACAGAGAGGATTTCAAAGGGCATGTTGCTTTAGTCTGAGAAGTTATGCAGTTTATTTTCAGGATGGTTATTTTATATGACAGAACTTAAGCAGAGAATAAGAATCATGTGTAACATCCTAACACTACTTGAGTACTTAAGTACTATAAAAAGTACTTTTATTTTTTAAGTTTATCAGTTGCATCAAGAAAATCAGATACCAGTATTCAGTGTAACATTGAATTAACATGGTGAAGCCAATAGGAATGTTTGAGATCATATTCTTTTCGCATACAGTGACATGATTAATTAAGCTTTGACTATTTGCTTTGGTGCAGATTTTTTATTTTTATTTTATTTTTATTTTTTTATTTTTTAAAAAATATTTTATTTATTTGACAGAGAGAAACACAGCCAGAGAGGGAACACAAGCAGGGGGAGTGAGAGAGGGAGAAGCAGGCTTCCCGCCGAGCAGGAAGCCTGATGTGGGACTTGATCCCAGGTCTCCGGGATCATGACCTGAGCTGAAGGCAGTTGCCCAACCAACTGAGCCACCCAGGCACCCCTGATGCAGATTTTTTTAAAAAAGATTTTATTTATTTGACAGAGAGAGAGTGGCAGCAAGAGGGAACACAAGCAGGGGGAGTGGGAGAGGGAGAAGCAGGCTTCTTGGCAAGTGAAGAGACGGGGTTCTGGGCTTGATCCCAGAACACTGAGATCATGACCTGAGCTACCCAGGCGCCCTGATGCAGATTTTTAAAGAAATGCAAATACTTTATTTTCAAGGACATTTGTAATTACTAATTCTAAAAGAAAATAAGTAAATCCATTAATTTGAAATAATATAAAAATGGGGAGAAAATATTTAAGCAATACATTTCATATTGTGTGATTTCTTACATCCTGGCTTTGCCCTAAGTTTCTCCTGATACTGTACCAAACTTTGATTCCAGATCCTTTTCTTCCAGGTATCCGCTATTTCAACTTTATTATTTTTGCATTTCTCAACTCTGCCAGAGTTCCCATAATTATTACACTTTCTTTGTTAGTTTTATTTAACTAGTAATTTTCTATGCCTAGGCAAAACAAGATTTTTTCTTCCTTTCTTTCCCTTTTTCTCTCTTTCTCTCTCTCCCCTTCCGTTCTCCCTCCCTCTTCCTTCCTTTTTTTTTTCTTTCTTTTTCTTTCTCTTTGTTAGATTTTATTTTTTAAAAATCTCTATACACAATATGGGGCTCAAACTTACAACCCCAAGATCAGAGTCACATGTTGTACCAACTGAGCCAGCCACGTACCTTTACCTGTTTGGTATTTTAATTTTGAATTGAAAACGGGGAAATTTCTATTGATGTTGAAAGCTAAAATTTATTGACTGGTTTCTGATTAAACCTGCATTGAACAGAACTAAACACTATGTATGCATTTTTTCATATAACACTCAGAAACTTTCTAAGACATCTTATGAGATAGAATTATTATCATTATTGCTAGGTAAGGAAGCAGCTCTAGAGAAACATACTGAGTTTAAGTAAATAAGAAAGATTGAGGACACTGAATCGTGGCAGTTGTCCTGATGAAGATCATTTTGATTTTCAGTGTAGACTGATAGAATTTAAAGATAGAATGGTAATATTGCTTTTATACTATTTAGTGATTGGAGAGTAGAGAGAACCTCAAAATTTGGAAACGAATAGAATATTAGGAAACAAATATTTTTAAGGAAATAAAAATAATAGAAAACAGTGGAAGCAGTATATGGAATTAGAGACATAAAACTACCAATTTATTTTAGGATTTTATTTTAAAAATAGTTATTATTTGAAAAATGACCAATATAAAAAAATAGGAGAGATGAGTTAAGTAAACATTTTGGTACTGCTTCTACTGTTTTACTAAAAATATTTGGTTTACCAATATTAAAGGTGCTGTTTCAGTGTATTTGTGTTTATTTTACATATGTCTCTTTCAGAGCTAATATCTGATCTTTGTTTTCGAGGTATCAAAAATGACTTAACTTTAAGATATTAATGATTGCTGGTTTACAAACAGGTCTTCTGTTAATAAATTTGTAAATTAGTGAAAACTTCCTGTAAACACAGCTGCTAAGACCTGCCAAGGCGCCTTGGTCCCATTTCTTATCTAAAGCTTGATAGGAATATACTGCTGTTCACTAGTTAATTACTGTCTCTAAATAGAAAAAGAAAGGCCTTGAATTCAGCATTTGTATGGTCGCATGGCCCTGTTGAGTCAAGCTCAATGCATGTTACATGATTGCCTGAAAGGAATAGAAAAGCTACTTTCTCAGTCTCTGACCGGAATGCATGATAAGGCTCGGTGTCAAAAAGGGCAAGAGGGGGATCACAGCAATTATGGCAAAGGCAAAGTAGTTTCCTTGACAACCAGATTGAGGATTCATTGTGATTTATTATTTACTACCTCAAAACCTCATTCTGTGATTTAATTAAGCATTGGGATTTCCATAAATTCTATCTTTCCCAAAGTTGAATATCCTGTTACTATTGTTAAAATGTACATTGAGACAACTCCAAATTGATGTTACTCTAAAACAGGGACAAATTAGGCTTAGCCTGTAGCTTTGTGAAAATCTAGGCAAGTCACTTATATAACAGTTAACTGAGATTAAATGGATCTTATATTAGGTGATGTTAATCAACACTCACTAATAACTTAGTAATGACCTTCCTGGAAATAATTCAGAGCAGCATGGTTGCAGCAAGTGAGTTTTATCTTTTTTTTTCTTGAAAGTTTTAAATAGTTTGTATATGATTTGTATTTCAGTATATCATTTTAGATGAAAACTACACATTACGTCTTTGCTGTTACAATCGTAATTATACACCTTTCATATTGTCCAAATTACAGATTTTTAAAATTTGGTAGTGATCAGATGACTCTTCCCCAGAAAGCAGAAATTCAGCTTCTTAAAACAAGTTTACCAAGATAATTTTGTATTTCCCAAATATTCCTTAGATGCTTATCTTTGCAGATGAAGCTCTTAGTTGACTACTACTTCTGCATTATTAATAATCAAATGCGAGAAGCTTTTTAACATGTGTTTTTTATTTAAACAACAAAACCTACCAAATAAAAATAATTTTAAACCTTCATTGAATTCCTATGCAAAATGAAATATTTGCATGTACTCTTTTTAATTAAAATAGCATCTGCATAGCTCGTTTACATTCTTCCTGTCAGAATTTCTGCCTGAGGATTCTATATATAATTAATGTAAGAAAAACTAGACAGTAATCCCTTGATAGAAAACTGGTAATGGATTAAAAGACCATAGCTCTGAAATTCCAGGAATGTGACACACTTTCTCAGAAAGATGCACTTAGTCCTTAAGTCTAGAGATTTTGAAAAGTGCCCCCTAGTGTAATTAGCCAAAGATAGACATTCTAAGTTTATATTGTTGTATGTCTAATAGGGCTTGTTATAAGTAAATTTATAACTGCTATAAAATATGATTTGAGGAGAACCATTACTATGTCAGAGCAGAGCTTTAAGTATTCATTGGAAGCCTTAGATTTCTTACTGAACCAATTGATAGAATACACAAATATGCATATAAGAATGTACAGAACAGTTGCCTAGGTTAGTTAGTATGACCAGTGTCTTAGAATATAGTGTCTAATATTAACTGGATCAGGAATCTCAGGGAATTCACAGAACAATCCTGAGTTCTACTTCTTAACTTAAGGATTTAGACTAGATCATTGCTTTTCAGGTTGTGGGTTGCCACTGATTAATAGTTTGTGAATCCAGTATTTAGTGAATATAGTCAGCACTTAAGTGAAAGAGAATAGCGACTAGAATACATTATATATGAAGACTCTTTTTCATGAAATTTGTATTAATTGTATGTGAACATAAGTATATTATGTCTTGATAATATATATATAAAGAAATACTGGACTAAGTGGTTCCAAAATCTGTCTCATCCAGCATCCCCAAATGAAATTTTAATTATTTAGGCTTTCCTGGGATTGCATTTTTATTTTTTTTAAGATCTTATTGATTGATTTTGTGTGTGTGTGTGTGTGTGTGTGTGTGTGTCAGAGGGAGACCACAAGCAGGGGGAACGGCAGATGGTGGGAGGGATGAGCAGGCTCCCTGCTGAGCAAGGAGGCCAACTTGGGACTCAATCCCAGGACCCTGGGATCATGACCTGAGCCAAAGGCAGACACCTACTGACTGAGCCACCCAGGCACCCCATAAGATTGCATTTTTAAAAAATAGAACTTATTGTGAGCCGATAACAAAGATGTAACAGTTGATATTCTGAAAGAGTAAAACCTATATAAATTGTAATTATTCCTAATCTTTAAGTGTGATAATTTAAGACTGTATGAAAGCTATAAGAGCATAAAGAACAGGTGATTAGTTGTGATTGTCAGGCTCAGAAAATACTTCATGACATTAGAGTATATCCTTGAAAGATGAGTATGATTAGATTCATTTTAGATAGAGAATTGAGAGAGATGAGTTTGGACACTGTGGATGTGGCTAGAAAGTCAAGAGGCATTGCATGCCATACTTAGGCATGTGAAGTTGATTGTGAAGACCAGGGAGAACTGCCAAATCTATTAAGCCTGCTAGAATTAGATCTGCTTTTAGAAAGAAAAAGGTAGCAGAGTGGTGGTTGAATTGAAGTAGAGAAAGATCAAAGTAGGGAGATGATCAGTTATGGGAGAATTTCAGAAGGGCCATTCAAGAATTGATGAGGGTGGGGGCTGTAGACAGTGAGAAACTCCTTTTTGATAAACAATCAAATTGATTACTTTTACAGTCTTTATACAACACACTGATTGTATTGAGTTTCCCAGCACACTGAGGTTTTTTTATTTAACGATTTTATTTATTTATTTGAGAGAGAGCACGAGCAGGGGGAAGGAGCAGAGGCAGAGGAAAAAGCAGGCTCCCCACTGGGCAGGGAGCCCCATGCAATATGGGGACTTGGTCCCAGGACCCTGGGATCATGACCTGAGCCGAAGGCAAATGCTTAACTGACTGAGCCTCCCAGGCGCCTGAGTTGTATTTTAGTATTTTGGAAATATTGGAGCAGTTTTCTATACCTTTGCAAAACACCCAAGCAAACATGAAATCTTGCATGGCAAATGACCACCTTTGTTGATGAAACAAAAAATACAGTAAGAAAAATTTAGTTAGTATTAATAGGTTAAAAATGAACTTGATGTGGTCTTTCTCTCATTTCATTTCTGGTTAGATCTTTATCTGTTTGAGTTTGCGTATTGTTGATATTTGGATTTTTAAAACATTGCTTTCCCTGAGGAACCTTCCTTGATGTCCCTTCTGTCAAGACAATTCTCTTTTATGAAGTCATTCACCTTTCTCTCACTGTATGTGCTCCTGCTTCATACTTTGAAGACTGAGCTGCTTAAAACTAAAAACTACAATATTCATTTTAGTGTCTCATGTCTTGTGTATATGGTATATGTATATGTACCACATTTATATACTTGTATATGGTGACCACTCAGTAAATGTTTCAATGGTAAATGAACTAACAAAACTGAAATATGCAATAAAAGTAAGGGACTAAATGGGGAATTGAGTTTAAAAGTAGAATTATCTCAAGGAATTAAAATTTAAAATTTGATCTAATAACATTTGGACATATGGTGGTTACTGTTGGCATGTTAATGTGGATTTATGAAGTATCCACCCACCTTATAAGTGCTGTGATTATTACTGAATGGAACAGAAACTACATATACACTCCTATAGACTTGCCTTTTCATCTTTAGTCAGAAAGCATGTGAATGCAAATTATAGCATGATGGACACTGAGAAAATGTCATTAAAAAAATTTCTAATTATACTTGGGAAAATAGTGGAGTTGCTTATTAAAGGTCCTTATATAACTTCTGTTGTAGTAGTCACTGACATTAGACATTTGACACCACAGTATCTCCTATTTTTGCAGACCGTGTAACATTTAACATAATAAGTGAAAAAGTAAATAATAAGACTGTTCAGAAATAGTGATAAGACTGTCAGAAATAGTGCCATCTGATTATTTTGGTGCAGGTAAAATTGTTAGAGAAGTAGGAGATTGAGATATAGGGGCTCAGGCAAGATGAATGCCTACATAAACATATAAGCACATATTTTCCAGCTCCAGAAAGCACACTCCACTGGGTCCCTTTTAAAGCTTTGCATGGCTTAGGAAAACTTATCTGGGCGCCCTATATAGAATGATCTCTTTCTTTTTCATACCCACAGAGGGCATGTCTATATAGACTTTTCGTATATACTTTCTGCAAAGTAATGTGTAGGCAAGCATACTTCCTCAGAAATAATGAAATGGATTTTTAGTCAGATGATTATTCAGCAAACTGACTTTGTGCTAGACACTGTGAAAGCAAAGGTGACCAAGGCAGTAGACCAAGATATGTAGAACCTTTTAGTCTGTTTCCTTTGAATCCTGCAGAAGTTTTATACTCTTTGATCATCTGGTTTGGGTACTAAGGAACACTGACATCTGAATGCTCGGAAAAAAATTGTAGTAATGTTATGTGTAATGAAGTTTACATCCTTATAATGTTTGTTACTAAGGTTTGGATGACGTTAAGATTTTGCCTATCAGATTTTCAAATAAATATTCTACTTGTATAATACGCAGAAGTGTTACTAGGTGAGAGAATTTATATATTCAAACATACAGTTTACAGAACAGGTTTAATATAACCTATGAAAAATTTGAAAAAAAGTGTCAGTGTGTTCCTTTAATGTGTATTTGATGGATTTAATTTAAAAGACTAGGAAAGGTTTTGAGAGAATAGGCTAAAAGATTGTTGAAGGAAAGTGGCGTGGAATCTCAAAAAGTAACTATTGATAGTTGGACTTGACAAGGTATGATAGTATATAGTGAGAGGACCATTAAAGCCAGTTGTCAGATTTCCTTTGCAGTAATGTGACCTTGGATCAATACCCCAGAGCCTGCATTTTCTCAGCTGTGAAATTAACATCACATCTATATTAAGTGTTTATTATAACCAGGCACTCTGCTAAATGCTTGGGATTAAAAATGGGAGTAAGAGGGCGCTGGGGTGGCTCAGTCGGTTGAGGCCTCTGCCTTCTGCTCAGGTCATGATCTCAGGGTCCTGGGATCAAGGCCCGCATCGGGCTCTCTGCTCAGCGGGGAGGCTGCTTCCTCCTCTCTCTCCACCTGCCTGTCTGCCTACTTGTGATCTCTTTCTCTGTCAAATAAATAAATGAAATCTTAAAAAAAAAAATAAGAATAAGAATTTCTGCCTTCAAGGAAGTTTTAGTCTTCAAGAAGAAACACATAACTAGATAAACTTGCAGCCATGTGATAAGTGCAGAGAATGCCTGTGGATGCTTGGTTGGATTATGATGCAGTTTAGGAGGTAAAGTGGGATAGCATAGTTATATATACGGTCAGAGTAGATTTCTCCTGTCTCCGGTGTTAAAGTGGGATGAGTAAAAATTCACTATGCAGGCAGTATATTCTGTGGATGCAGCCAGGTTTGTTGTGATAATTAAGTGAGATAATGTACGCCGTATCTAGCCTTTTTCCTGACTGTCTACCAGTGTACTCTCTGCACACACTCTTGTGCACAGATGCAGTTGAACATGTGCACACACACACAGACCCAATTAGCAAGTGAACTCTGTGCCCTCAAAGAAACTATTGGGAAGAGAAATGGGAACGATATGGACTAGCTTATTTCTAATTACCTATAATTATGATCTCATAATCTGCAAATTATCTACATATAATGAGTTGTTCAATTATATCTGGTTTATAATTAACCAGTTATATTATTTCCTTAGTTTATTGGAGGTGGAACCCAGAACCTATGACTAGGTATCATGCATGAATCACTTTTTTAAAAAAGTGTGTTGGCAAAATTGAGCAGAGTTGCCATCCCGTTTTTTTGAATACTTTACATGTAGTAACTTATTTAGTCCCCACAAAACCCTATGAGGCATAAGAGCTATTATTATCTCAATTTTACAGATAGAGAAACTGAAGTACAGTCTTTTCCATCTGAATAACATCACTCAGCTAATAAACAGAGGTGCCCAGGTTTAAATCTAGACAGTCTGTGCTGGGCAGTGTTCATCTGAAAAATAGCGTATGATTAGGAAGTTCCTAGAGGGGCGCCTGGGTGGCTCAGTTGGTTAAGCGACTGCCTTCGGCTCAGGTCATGATCTCGGAGACCCGGGATCAAGTCCCACATCGGGCTCCCTGCTCGGCAGGAGGCCTGCTTCTCCCTCTCTCACTCCCCCTGCTTGTGTTCCCTCTCTGGCTGTGTTTCTCTCTGTCAAATAAATAAAATCTTTAAAAAAAAAAAAAAAAAAAGGAAGTTCCTAGAGATAAGCGTTCTTGTGCCAGCCGACTAAGACTTTCAAGATCAATGTGCAACCAACAACTAGGTTTTAGAGCACACAGGAAACAAGCAAATTAGTCAGCTTGTGGAATATAAGTGGATACTTTTCCTACAAGATAATATGGCTGACAAGCTTGCAAAATACTGTTGCAAAGCAGGAACTGGAAGTCAAAAGACCCCATCATCAGGGTGGGTGGAGAGAGCATGTCATTAAAGGGCAGAATTGGTTCTTTGTCTCTACATTCTTGGAGAATCCTGAGGAAAATGGATGTGCTGGCTCTACTCTTTGCCTTTTCAGCAAGGCTCAGTGTACAGAGTGGTGCCTGTGGGTCCATGTGATACCCAGTGACCTCCCCTTTGATGCTCTCATTTCTTTGGCAATAGATTGTCTTTGAAAAACCTTCCATTTATTAGTATGATTTTTGGGAATCTTGTGAATATAATTTGTATAAATGCAAAACTTACTATCCCGTCTCTGAATCAGGTATGCCTTCTGTTCGGTTCCAGTGGTTTTATACTGTATCTTCTTACTAGGGAGGGCTTTTAGAGGTGGGAGCTCCTGACCCCTAAAGGAGGGGTGACTAGGAAACTGGCCAGAAGGAATTCTGAGAAAAGAGAATTGTATGAAAAAAGTTACAAAGTCAGGAATGCATATACTAGATTTTAGACGATATATTATCTAAGACTCAATTCCATAGTGTAAACAGATTAACTTTGTACATTTTAATACATTATATGGGATACATAAATTATTAGAATTTTCTACATAGCACCTTGATGTCACAAGTACCATTTGCTTCTTTCTTTTATATGAATAGTTAATTCCATAAAAATAGATTATTCACCCACCTTTCAGCATGTACAAGTTAACACAAACAACCGCAAAGTTGCCACCTTGGTTGTACTTGGAAAAAGTCTGGCGTGAGTTGCAGGAAATTTGGAACAAATGGTGAGAAGAAAGTCTGACTTGGGAGAGGTGGGCAGTAGGAAAAACCCATGCAGTCGTAGGAGACAGGCCCCTGTGTGCTTTGGCATTGATTATCCAAGAAATATATATCTCAGATGCAGTGAGGAAATTGAGATGTGGGGAGTGCTTTGGCATTGATTATCCAAGAAATATATATCTCAGATGCAGTGAGGAAATTGAGGTGTGGGGAGTGGGGATATACATAGCTTCGGAAAAACCACCAGGATTTCCCATGTCCACATAGGTATCTGTTACACACAGGCTTTTAACTAAGAACCAGGAAGGTCAGAAAGCACTTCAATTCTCAGGCTAAGATATGGTATATTTTCAGATTGTTCCCATAAAGGAGAACTGGATTTCTGTTATCCTCCCAGGCTGAGGGATTTTTGTTCACCTGGTCACTTTAACCCGAGTTCTGCTTCTTGGTATCTCAGGGTTGGTGGCCGGTTTTCTTCAGCTCCCAGTTGGTTCCCATATGGTCACTGTTATGCCAAAAAGGGTTTCCACTTCCCGGATTTTTTTTCCCCTAAGCATCTGTCTCTCTCTCTCTCTCTCTCTCTCTCTCTCTCTCTCTCTTTCTCTCTCTCTCTCTTTCTGTGTGTTGAAGTAGATTTATAATACTTTTGTACAATTTTCTGGGAATACATTCCCAGGTCATTATTATTTATAATATTTACTGTTAGCTACTATATTTATAAAATAATATTATTGATTAGGTTTGCATCATATTCTATTTTATCAGTCTACTTTTTTTTTTTTTTTAAGATTTCCTTTATTTTTTTGACACAGAGAGAGAGAGATCACAAGTGGGCAGAGAGGCAGGCAGAGAGAGAGGGGAAGCAGACTCCGTGCTAAGCAAAGAGCCTGATGTAGGGCTCGATCCCAGGACCCTGAGATCATGCCCTGAGCTGAAGGCAGAGGCTTAACCCTATGAGCCACTCAGGTGCCCCTAACAGGCTACTTTTTAAATCACTTCCCTAATTGGGATCTTCAGTTTATCTCAAATTTTCATTATTACCAATATTCAAGTCTTTTGGCAAATTTTGGGGTTCTTTTTAGAGCATATTCTTACAAAAGGAATTTGATAAGGTTAGTTTTAGAAAAATTGTACCAATTTGTAAATCCTCAGAAATATAGGAGGCTGTTTGTTTTATAATATTCTTAACAGGGCACCTGGGTGGCTCAGTCTGCCTTCGACTCAGGTCATGATCCCAGGGGTCCTGGGATTGAGCCTCCCATCAGGCTCCCTGCTTGATGGGAAGCCTGCTTCTCCTCTCTCACTGGCCCTGCTTGTGTTCCCTCTCTAGCTATTTTTCTCTCTGTCAAATATAAATAAAATCTTAAAAAGAAAAAAAACAACTCTTAACAAAGTTTTGGTAATTTATAGGAGAAAATTTAACCAGATTTTAGTTTTTTGCCTCCTTTTTGTTCTTACCAGTTAAATTGAGCATTGTATATGTTTATTTGCTACTTACATTTATTTCATTTTCCTTTCTTTTTCTTTACTTTGAAATTAATACTCAGAATTTTTAAGCACTGCTTGTATAAAGTATTTAACCTTTGATTATTTGTTTAGACAGTTTATCTTGGGAGATGTAATTTTCTGAAACATTTCTGTTGTCGTTATAAATCATATTTACCTAAACTTACCCTCATTTTCTGATAAGAAGCACTGCTTGTTTTTGAGATTCTTATCAAACTCTTCTTCTATTTTTCTCTTTATCTTTTTTGCCTTGAATAGTAAGGGAGTGTTTTGTTTTTGTTGTTGTTTCTTTGTTTTTAAGATTTTATTTATTTATTGACAGGAAGATCATAAGTAGGCAGAGAGGCAGGCTGAGAGAAAGGAGGAAGCAGGCTCCCCGCTGAGCAGAGAGGCTGATGTGGGCCTGGATCCCAGGACCCTGAGATCATGACCTGAGCCGAAAGCAGAGGCCTTAACCAACTGAGCCACCCAGGTGCCCTGGGAGTGTTTTTTTTTTTTTAAATCTGGTAAAGCTGCAACTTCATAAGGGTGAAATGACAAATATTTGAAGTTGCAAAAGGAAATAAACTTTTTTTTTTTCTTTTTTAGAGTTTATTTATTTATTTGAGAGACAGAGAGCACAGGCCAGGGGGAGGGGCAGGGGGAGAAAAAGAAGCAGATTCCCAGTTACTAAGTGTGGAGCCTGAATGCTGTGGCAGGGGGTGGGGGGTGCTGTCCTCCATTCTAGGATCCCGAGGTCATGATCTGAGCTGAAGTCAGAGGCACCTAACTGAGCCACCCAGGTAGCCCCAAGGGAAATGAACATTTTAAGTTCCAGAGAAGCAGCATCAGAGTAGTACACCAGAGCAAAGCAACACTGTTTCAAACAGGACTCCTTAGAGCCTTTTTCCTGCTATTCCTTATAATTCGTTAAAATGTCTGAGTCCAGGAGTTGGAACTGCTCTGTTGCTCTGCACTGTTGGTACCTGTAGGGAGGGAGTATGAAAGATAGCAATGGGCTATACATGTGGAGGCAGGGCCTGTGCTTTTGGATCTGCCACCATGCTGTTTCTTAGTTCCCTTGATGTTTAGTTTGGCAGTTAAATATGAGAAAGGATATAATTTTAACTCTGCAGAAAAGTAGTGTTATTTTTTTTTCAGGCAGCATTTTATAGCTTTATAGTGTCACGTTTAACTTAATTCTCTCTCTCTCTCTCTCTCCCCCTCTCCTTGCTTCCCTCCCTGAATGTTACGCATATTTGAGAATAGTTTGTGTGTTCTTGGAAATCTCATCTTTCATTAAAAATTGAACAAAGCTCTGGAGCGCCTGGGTGGCTCAGTCGTTAAGCGTCTGCCTTCGGCTCAGGTGATGATCCTGGAGTTCCAGGATCGAGCCCCGCATCGGGCTCCCTGCTCTGCGGGAAGCCTGCTTCTCCTTCTCTCACTCCCTCTGCTCTTGTTCCCTCTCTAGCTGTGTTTCTCTCTGTCATATAAATAAAATCTTTAAAAAAAGAAAAATTGAATAACGCTCAACAGCCCAACACAAAAATAATAAACACCAAAACTAACCATGAACTTGGTGTTATTGTTGTTTAAAGAATTGACAACCTTCAAAGCATTTTGGGAAGCTGTTTTGTTTAACTCATAGTATCATAGTTAGTAGAGGAGTGAGGACTTCTGTAAGTCATCGCTTTACCTCGGGGAGGATTTTTACTACTGTGTGGGCTTTCTGTAGCTTGTGAAGTAGTGAAATTACCTCCGACCTGAGAGTTGTTAGTTTCTTTGGCTTATTCCAAAGTAGTCTAATGGAGGAATTCGTATGTGCTAGAGACACAAATAGATAATTGATGGATGAATGACTGAGCAATAAAGTGTTTCGGTGAGGCTGCCAAAGATGTTAGTATGAGATAATGCTACAAATACTATTTTCATTTAGTGGTGGTTTTATTTTGAGTAAAGTTCACAAAATGGCTCACTACTGCATTTAGTTTCAGTCTTTTTGTCATTTTGCAGCTTTTAATTTGTCCAGGAATATTCATTGAAAAAGTAATAGCAATAGTACAGTGGAGTAATTTTTTTTTCCTATAGATGTATTAGTTACTTGATTAGTTGTTTCTATAAGCTCCATGTATCTTTTAGAAATTTATCTTTCCAAATTGTTCATGAGATAAAAATAACCTTCAGGGGTGCCTGGGTGGCTCAGTGGTTAAGCCTCTGCCTTCGGCTCAAGTCATGATCCCGGAGTCCTGGGATTGAGTCCCGCATGGGGCTGCCTGCTGCTCTGGAAGCCTGCTTCTCCCTCTCTCACTCCTGCTGCTTGTGTTCCCTCTCTCGCTGTGTTTCTCTCTGTCAAATAAATAAAATCTTAAAAAAAAGAAAATAATAACCTTCAGCTCTTGGGGTGCCTGGGTGGCTCAGTTGGTTAAGCCACTGCCTTCATTCAGCTCAGGTCATGATCCTGGAGTCCCAGGATCGAGTCCCACATCGGGATCCCAGCTCTGAGGAGATTCTGCTTCTCCTTCTGACCTTCTCACCTCTCATGCTCTCTTGCTCACGCTCTCTCAAATAAATAAATAAATAATAAAAATTTAAAAATAACCTTCAGCTCTAAAGGAAGTTTTTGTGTTAGGAGTGATAGTCCAAAGTTTGAGTTCAAAATAATTCAGGTAGGGGCACCTGGGTGCTCAGTCGGTTAAGCGTCCGACTGGATTTCGACTCAGATCATGATCTCAAGGTCCTGGGTCAAGCCTGGCATTGGGGGATTCATCTTCTTCTGCTTCTTCTGCTCCTCCCACCATGTGGGCATGCATTTGGTTTCTCTAAAATAAATACATAAAATCCTTAAAAAAAAAAGAAATTCATATATGTAGTATAATTTAGAATCAAATTTTAAGCATTATTTAAAAGGAAAAAGGTATGAAATTTTAAAAATCAACTTTGGTGTCCTGAATAGCTTTTTTGAGGTGGGACGAGATACTACAGTATTTTTCACCCCTAGAACCTTATTGGAAGATGCTTTCTCACACCCAACAGAAAAGCCTTTCTATCATCTTCCATAGTATTATTGTGAGTTAAAAAACAAATGCAAAAACAAAAAAGTAACTTTCAGGAGTCCTTTGAGGTTTTAGGGAAAGAAGAGTGCATTTTACAGCATGTAGAGGAAGGACATGAAATTTTTTCCTTCTTTAGTGGGTAAAAGGTTAAATGGCTGACACTTTTTAAATGATTGAAGTGTTAGTGTGGGTGACAGTTTGTGAAAATCAAGGTAACAGTTGAAACTGGTTTCAAGGTTGCATTAATCTTTCCCACCTGAAGTGAGAAATAAATACTTCATACAAATGTATATGGCGATATAATGCCATTTCCTTCTAGGACACTTGTTTGAGTCACTGTAGTTGAATGTGATTACCTTTGGATTGCTGTTTGGGATTGAGAGAAATGAGTGGGTGGTTTCAGTGCAGTTTCAATGTAGTTAACTCAAATAAGTTTTAGAATTAATATTAATTTGGTCCCCTTATTAGATACCTTTAATGGGGAACCCAGTTGTTACACCGGTAACTTATTTATGACTTCATAGAGTTTATTGTTATCAAATAAAGGTAATTGACCTGGAAATCTTAAATTCATTTACATTGTTGTCCCTCTTTGAGTCTAATTAAATGTACCTTTTGAGGAATGAAATAATGGCTAGTAGTTTTTTTGTGGCTTTTTTTGGCATTTAAAAAATATTGTTTATGTTTAAATACATATGACATTAACAAAAAGACTTGGAATCCGAATTTTGACTCTTTTTTATTTGGGAGACCTGTCTGGGGAGTACTTTAAATTAGGGTTCCACCCCTAACTAGTTTCATTTGTCAGACTATTAATACGATTTCAGGAAAAAAAGAGACTCTTTTAGGTAGTATGGTTTGGGGTAAGTCACTGGATGAGGGAACAAATCACAGTTTTGCATTTTTGCTTTTTGTTTAATGGCTTTTAAGAACAAACTCTTGAGGCTGGGTGGAGTTGGGAGTGGCTAATGGAATTTATAACAAAATAGTAAAAGAAATAAAATTGTTAGAAAGTTCTGTTAATGCGGAAGTAGAAATAAATTGTTGTAGCTGAGGAGATGATGGAATTGTTGTTTTGTTATTTATGCTGTGATTGTGTCTTTGGGTTCTTTGTTGTCAGTGAATAAATTATACAGAATTAGTTAAGATTTTTAATTGGACAATCCAATGTGATGAGAAATCATATTTCTGATAGTGACTTCCTTTTTTTTTTTTTAAAGATTTTATTTATTTGACGGAGAGAAACCCAGCCAAAGAGGGAACACAAGCAGAGGAAGTGGGAGAGGGAGAAGCAGGCTTCCCACCCAGTAGGCAGCCCAACACGGGGCTTGATCCCTCAGGACTCTGGGATCCCTCAGGACTCTGGGATCATGACCTGAGCTGAAGCAGAGGCTTCAGCTGGTTACTGAGCCACCCAGGCATCCCCTGATAGTGACTTCTTAATGTTAAACTGGTTTTACTTAGTTTTAAGAAGTGATAAATGTAAAGAGTGTTTCCTATTTAGTGGGGTAGAGAAAAGAGGGCTAAAGTTGTTATTTTGGTTTCTGTAATGTTTTACGTGGATTCCTGGAGGATTATGAACTCCAGCAGATGGTTGGTCATTTAAGGGTGCATTTCATAGCCAAGGCCCACCGATTTGGGGACTCTAGTGAGGATGTCATCTTTGTTACATTTATATTCTTTATTTCCTGATATCTGGATTTTTTTTAATTTTTAAAACATTTTAACATATATGTAAAAAGATATAGTTGTGGTGTGTGTATTTTTCCCCGTATAAAAATATCTTCATTTTATGTTCCTGGGTATATTTGACATCCTTTTGTATAAGGAATTAAGGTATAAAAGACAGCACAGATAAAATTAAGTAAAAATTGGATGCCTATTATATGTGTTACGCATTGTGCTGGAAACCAAGGATACAAAACTAAATAGGATTCACTTTTTTCTGTTAAGTAGCTTGTGTTCAGTAGGTGAGGAATAAGGAGACTGTAGGAAGCATGTTGCCTCCTCTGACAGAGGAGCTCATAATTGTTCATTCACTTAGTTCATTCATACATCCATTTATTTAATATATCTTTATTTCATGCCCTCTATAAAGAGAGCACCATCAACTGACTGTTAGGTTTTGGCATTATAATGGTGAACTAGATGGATGTGATGATACCTTACCTCAAGGAGAACTCACTGCCCATGTAAATTACCTAGGCACAGGAATCATTGTCATGTGTGTTCACAGTTACATCTGTGTCTAGAAGAGTGCTAGAAACACAGTAGGTGTGCAGTAAATATTATTGGAAGAAAGAAAATGGATGACCCAAAATCTGAGCTCAGATTCTCGTCTCCCCATTGTTGGAGAAGGCTCAATAGGTTTTGGAGAATAATTATTGCTGAAGAGAAAAATGAGTAGAATATTCTACACAGAGGGAATAGTTTAAACATAGACACGGAGTAGTAAGGGTGACATTGAGGCTTAATACAAAATTGACTGATTTTTTTTTAGAGGTAGATCAGAATTAAAATATCTTATATTTCTGAACTTTGAAGAAGTTAGGCTTTTGTTGAAACCATTAAAAGGATGTCTTTATGTGGCATGTATTATTTTAATAGACATGCTTATCAGGAATTTTTGTTTTAAAGCTTAATATTATACTGATAGTATTATATATTATATAACTAAGTTGCTATATTTTAGTGGCACTTGTGTTTTAATAATCAATGGAAGATAATTTACAAATTTTTAAGTGGGAAAGATTAATTTCTTTCTATAAAGGAATTTAATCACAAAATGTTTTGAAGGACTCATAATACATACTTTCTTCTTAAAATATCAAGAGTCTTTTCACAAGTAGTAATAATTGAACCTAATAGCTGATGACATTGAAAAAGTTCTTTTACCTTGAGTGTACAAAATGTCCAAATTTTGTCACTCTTAGCATGTCCCAAAGGGAAAGGTTTCTTTTCATTTTTGTTGTTTGTATAATTGGATTTGATTATGTATTATTTTTTCATCCTACATCTAGGATTGTTAGGATTTTTGTGTGTATTCCAATGTAAATCATGGTGTTTTGGATATAAACAAGAAAACTGTAAGCATACTTCTTAAAAAATTTTTTGTTTGAAGTGTCTCATAATTTAAAATATATCCAAGTTAAAAAAAAAACCAAATAGCTCATAAGCCAAAATGACACAAGAAGCTAAGGCATTTCATTTATAAACAGTGAGATGATTATTTTCATGATCTTAACTTATTTGAATACTTTTTTTTATAAGAACTTTACTTTTCTCTAAGGATTTGATTTGTGTTTCATGCTAACCAAGTTTACTTACACAAAAATGGCTACATTTTCAAGGCCAGTGTGCCTATGCTAGAATATGACACTGCATTCCTTTATTTTCTTTGTTCTTGACATGAAAACAAGTTTGAAGGTGAAAGGGTTTTTTTCACTGTCTTCATGGCATAGTTTTAGTTTTTTCACATAAGACTGATAGGTTAAAAGAATTATATTTTAATGAATATAAAACTGTTAGATGTTTTAGGAGATGATAAAAGTTATTTCTTAAATAGACTAATAGAATGACTAAAACAATAGAGTGGCAATCTGTAAACTTATGTGAATGAGTTTTTAACACACTGCCTTCTCATAGACAAAGAAGTTTTTAAATTTTATTTATTTTTAAAGTAAACTCTCCACCCAACATCAAGCTTGAACTTATGACCCCAATATCAAGAGTTACATACTCTACCAACTGTGCCAGCCAGGTTCCCCTACCAACAAAAGTTTTTTTATACATCCTTGATTTTTAAAATTGTCTTGATGCTCATGAATATTCAGAGAGAAATAAAAATGCTGAACCATTAGTGAAATAAATTATCTTTTAGGCTTATTTTGAACATTTTCTTTTCATTTGAACTAAAATGAAGTGGAAAAAAGTTTTCTGGAAGCTTGTAGGCTGTAGGTCAGTCTTTTTGAAATCATGTCCCTTCCTCATTAAGTAGTTTTCTCAATTTCTATTTAAGAAAAAAAAAATCTCATTAACATATATATATATAAACAGAAATAAATCAGATTTCAATATGCCAGCACTCGTAGTAGACTGTGGCTTGTGTTAATGTTTCAGGAAAGCTTGAAGTCACAGCCTCAGTTCCATAGAGGTCCCTGATAATCATAAGACGAGGTGCTTACCAGGACCCCGGACAGCATGAGCAGTAGCATCCATGACAGGGCTTAGTGCAAAGTAATTAAGAAAATATAGTACCAGAAAAGTTGATGTTTTTTGTATTACAGCTCAGTAAGACTTTTATAGGAATGTGTGATTTTACAGAAATGTATGTAAAGAGCAAACTGAATGGAGACAATGTTAGAAAAGTAAAATTTTCATAATCAATTGCCTAAAGTTTATCACAAGTGTAAGCTTATGGCAGAATATACTGTCTGTCACCAGAGAACATATATTATTGCAAAAATGCTCATATGATGCCAAATCCAATGACAGTTCCAATTCTGGTCTTACAAATTCCCATCTCAAAGTGGTGCATCTGTTTATTAGGAGTTATCCTCTGAATGTGAATGATTTCAGTCCTAAGTCACCGCACCTGTTGCCAGGAGGTATTTATTCCAATCACTGGCCTAAAGCACAGAGAGTTATTGCTTGACATTTTATTGCTTGGGGGGAAAAACCCCGTCTTTTCAAAATCATTTGTTCAGAGTGGAGAAAATGGAGCAAAACAGTTCATTTTACTCTAAGCACCGCTATTAGGCGGTATTCACATTTGCACAGCACACAGCTGCAGTATTGATTTTTTTGCTCACAGGGCCTCCCACAAGTTTTTTCTTCAATTGTCAGGGCTGCAAGATGGATTGGATTACACTTTGTGGGGATACCTTTTTTTTTTTTTCTTTGTTGAAATAGAAATAGATTAAAGATACAACTTAGAATAAATGTTATAGTAATAGTATAATTAAAGGACTTTAATTTGGGAATTTCTTTATGTAGATTATGTTGATTGGACAGTTTCATTGTAAGCTTGACAATCAAACACACTATTATTTCCTTTCCTACTCTTCTTCCCCTGAGACTGGAAAGCACCCAGTACACCCTACTATATTCCCTGCAACAAGGGTATGCAAATCTGCTTCTAATTGAAGAGACATTAAAGTAACATTTAAGGATATGAACTTGGGAGCTGCATTACGGTATCTCAGACCTTGATTTCTTTCTTACTGGATGGTATGATGATGGGAAAAGTAATTTTTCTGTGCCATAGTTTCTTCCTCTGTAAAATGGTGATAATAGTAATATCACCTACTCAGTATGGTCGTTTTGAACATTTTAGTCATTAAATATTTGTAAAGTCCTTAGCGTAGTTTCTGGAGATGATGGGGTGAAGAGGATGGCAAATCCTCTCCCAAAACAAGTATAAGTCTGAACAAAATTGTGAGCCACAACCATTTAGGGCTCTGGAAATTAACCAGAGCCAAATAAGAAATTGGGAAGCATTATTTATGAAAAGCTGTAGAACTTCTTGTATCAACAGTGGAAGTTCAAAGCCTTCTAGCCTGAGGCTGCTCCTGCCCTCCACCCTCCACTTTTTTAGCTAAGTCTTTGTGCTGGTTTCATTAGGGCAAGGCTGGCCTTGAAAGTCAGTGACTGCTGCCAGAGAAAGTTGGCTTGATTTGGAGTGGAGGGTGGAAGGCCTTGCCCAGCAGTGTTGCCAATAAAAGTAGTAAACACTGTGGAAAACAGATGGGAAAGGCTCACAGCTCCACTAGCCTGAGGTTGTAGTCCCTATTGGAGAGACTGGAGGGCCAGTCTGAAACAAACCCAGGAAATCTTTGAAATGAAAGAGCCAAAGTTCTCTATGCATTCTTGACTGAGTGGGAAGCTACACACACATGCCAAGGAGATGTGAGAGGAGTTGGCAGAAAGGAAATAACTAAGGCTGTCTTGAAAACTGCCTGAACTTTGAACACTCTCTCTAACACACACTCAGACCAGTCAGCAAAGCGTGGAGAGCTTCTCCACCACCAAGGGTCATGGTGTGTAACATAAAGATTGCCCAATCACTGGCCAATCCCTGAGCTATGCAGAGACAGGGGTGATCCCTAGGAAGCCAGGCTAGAAAATAAAAATAAGAATTAAAATAACAATACTGAGCAGAGACAGCAGCCTCAGACTGAGAGGACAGGTCTGTAGGTAAATCCAGTGAAGATACAAAGAGAAAAATATTACAGTAGCAGCAGTTCTCTGGGAAAGAAACTCTGGATCCACAGTTGCTAACAGAGTATCTTTTAAAATGTCTAGTTTCCAACAACATAAAACTTACAAGACAATGCACAGAAACAAGGAAATTGACCCATACTCAGGAGAAAAAGCATTCAATAGAAACTGTGCCTGATGTGGGCCAGATGTTAGATATAGCAGATAAAATTTCAAAATGGCTATTATGAATATGTTCAAAGATTAAAGTAAAACAATTATATTAGAGAAGTAAGAGGAAATATGGCAATGACTTAATAAATATGTAATCTCAATAGGGAAATAAAAACTATTTTAAAAAGATCTTGGAGAAATTCTTGCACATGTTATTATATCAGTGTTGCAAATAAATTAACATTTTCCTTCCCAAATACAGATACCCAGCTTTATCTGAACCCAGAGATTGTGATTCAGTAGGTCTGGATTAGGGGTTGAAGATCTTTTTAAAAACATTCACCAGATGACTCTGATGCAAAATCATGTTTGGGAATCAATTATATAGTCCTGGCAAGTGATGTGAAAAAAAAAGAAAAGTCCTAAAAATATCCACTTTAAACAGTTAAGAAGTTAAATCATATACAAAGGAAAAAGGGTGGTTAAGAAATAGTAGTCATACCTGTGATGATTTATTTTTGTGACTCGATATAGTAAGTCATTAATGTGATATAAAGGAGTAAATTAATGTATTTAGGAATAAGATTTGTTCTTTTTTTAAAATCACATTTTCTTTTTTTTTTTTTTTTAAGATTTTATTTATTTGACAAAGAGAAACACAGCCAAAGAGGGAACACAAGCAGGGGGAGTGAGAGAGGGAGAAGCAGGTTTCCTGCTGAGCAGGGAGCCCGATGTGGGACTCAATCCCGGGTCTCCGGGATCATGGCCTGAGCTGAAGGCAGTCGCTTAACCAACTGAGCCACCCAGGTGCCCCATTTTATCACATTTTCTTAGCGAAAATGTTGAATTTGAAAGATTAATATCAACTGCAACAGTTTTATTTAAGACTTTTCCCAAGTTTCTCCTATGTACCATTATTGAAGAGGTTGATCCCAAACTCCTTGAAGTTTTTAGGGAAAATAGTGTGAAGTGACCAAAGAAGGCACAGCAATTTACATTTTTCTAAAAAATTTATGTAAATTTTTCTTGTGATCCCATGATTGGCCCACTTTTATTTTATCCCTTTCACTGCCTTTGATTAAAATAGTTAATCCAGGAAGATGTCTGCTTATGATTTGTGTGAACCCTGGCTGCCTTGTAATCACAAAGTGCTTTGGAGAATTACCTTGACAGCACCGTGTAAGCTACATGGTTGTTCCATGACACATCCGTGTTAGCCTTCTCGTGTATGTTTATATTTTAAAGAAAAAGAGCAAGTAGTTTATTACTTAGTAATCACTTGAAAATGTTAGAATAGCATGCATCACCTGATAAAAAGGAGCTTGCCTACTTAGAATCATAGATGGGTGAAATTTGATGCACTTCAAATGACTTCAATTCTTCAGAAAAAGAGATTAAAACCCAGAAATGTAAAATGACCTAACCAGATCCACAAGGCTCATCCAAGACACATGTTTTAGTATTCCATATTCTTGCCATGTGTACATATTTGAAGAGTATAGATTGTGCTCTCTTTACATTTATGGCATACTACACTACGTTTCCAAAAATATAATCTTCATTATTATCTATGTTTTGTGAACCTTTCCCATAATTGTGTCCTGTCAAATTTACTAATATTTATTGGTGGATTTCAGATTGCATGAAAAATTGTAAAATTTTTATTAATAAGGTGGTTGAAGTCACACAATACTTTTCTTTTTGTGGCCGCTAAGAAGAGTATGAGCTCAGAAATGTGAGAACCCTGTGTGCATTATAGTCAAATTCGTAGTAATCCTTGAGACTCTGAACTTTGTCTTACTTTCATACACTGTAAAGTTGGTATCTTAATAGTAACCTATTCCGTTTTTTTTATTGTTGATGATAATGTTGCTTAGCATTTAAAAAATGATCCATATAAAGCATTTAGCATAATACCAGAACATATTAATTGGTGTGTAAATGTTAGCTAAGTTTTGTGTCCCTATATGAATTTTTTATTTCTGATTGCAAAAATAGGGTTTAAATAAATGAAAGCTCATAAACATGTTACACACCTGTCTTTTGAGAAACATAATGAACCCCAGCAGTACCTAGAAAATAGTAAATTAGAAGAATTGTTTTTTCTTTTTTGAGGATGGCATATCATTTTCATTGATTATAAGTGGTTTATCTGTTTCTAAATACTAACTGCTTTTATTTCCATTACCAAAGGAAGTAGAGGGGAAACATTGCAATTTTTTATGGTTTTGACAAACACTAGTTTGATTTAGCTTAGTTTGACAATACTTGTTGCAATTACGTGTCATGTACCCACCTAAGCATTGGAATTTTAAGTAAGAACTCTGTCATCATAGTCTAGCAGGGAAGATATAAATTAAAAATGAATATGCATAGTACCATGTGGTAATAATAAGCACTTTAGTGAAGAAGTATAAAGTTCAGTGGAAACAAGAGGGGAGAGAGCAAGAATTTATAAGAGAGCACTTATGATTCAAAATAATAGGCATTGTAGCATTTAATAAAGCAATATTCACTATTAAGAATTCATTCAGTTCTCTGCAGTAAAAGCATTAAGTACCATGGTCTCTCTTCTCTAGAAGATTCTACATTAGAAATCTAAATTGTCAAAGTATGCTGATCTTTATGTCTCCTTTTCTTTTTCTTTTTTTCTTACTTTACCAGTTTGGATTTAAAAATCCTCTCTCCGAATTACCAAAATAGCAGGACACTCAACAATGCAACTTCTTAAATATCTTTCAAAAGCAGAGAAAAATTAACTTCGAACCTTAATTAACTGCAATCCTGCAAACTATCAACAACAACAAAAATTAAGGGCTTCTTTTAAAAACCACAGTGCTTCATAATCAATCCTGTATTTTTGATAAGTAATGAAAGTTGTGAATTATGGCTCCAAGCTAGTCTTCTAGTAATATGTTCTAAAATTTACAGTATTTTCTAGTAATGTGATTTATTCTCATTTATTAAGGATTTATGATTACAAAATATCTCTGCCTTTAAAATACTTTGTGCTTCAAAGTTTTGTATGTTGCTTGTTTGAATTTCCACAAAGCTTTTGCCATTGCAGTAAGTGAAGCTCTAAAGCATATATTTTTAAAAGATTTTATTTATTGGGGCGCCTGGGTGGCTCAGTTGGTTAAGCCACTGCCTTCGGCTCAGGTCATGATCCCGGAGACCCGGGATCGAGACCCGGTATCGAGCCCCAGGATCGAGCCCCGCATCGGGCTCCCTGCTCAATGGGAAGCTTGCTTCTCCCTCTCTCATTCCCCCTGCTTGTGTTCCCTCTCTAGCTGTGTTTCTCTATGTCAAATAAATAAAATCTTTAAAAAAAAATTATTTATTTATTTATTTGAGAGAGAGGAAGCAAAGAGGGGAGGGACAAACAAAGAAGCAGACTCCCCACTGAGCAGGGAGCGGAGGCTTGGGACTCTGGGAGCATGACCTGAACCAAAGTCAGACACTTAACCCACTGAGCCACCCAAGTGCCCTGAAAGCATATTTTCTATCAAAACAAATAGAAAAATACTAGTTAAAAAAAAGAATACTAGTTTAAGTTGAATTAAAGTAGGCAATATATTACAGTATTAGGAAGCAGAAGAAAGCAGTAATAAACATGTAAAACTTTATGAGCTTTCATTTTTTGAAAGTTTGGCTTATTTACTATCTGTCTTGACATTTGTTTAGCTCCATTTCTTTCTTTCTTTCTTTTTTTTTTAAAGATTTTATTTATTTGAGGGAGAGCACGAGTAGCGGGGGAGGGGCAGAGTGAGAGGAAGAAGCAGACTCCACACAGAGTGTGGAGCCTGAAAGTAGGACTCAATCTAAGGACCTCCAAGATTTTGACCTGAGCTGGAAGTCATACCTTTGACCAACTAAGCCACCCAGGAGCTCCTGTCTAGCTCCATTTCTGTATTCCTTCTGCATTGATAGCACATCTGTCCACATACTTGTAGTGATCTCGTAAGACCATAAACCTTCTCAGTAAAAACCTTCCAAGGTTGGGGTGGGCTGCAGTCCTCTGAAGATTTCTGTGCTACAAGTAGCTTGCATCCTTTTCTGCTCTCATCACTCCGGTTACACCTTCAGTTTTCTCAGTAGAACCAAGAGCTCAGTCAAGTCTGAGAATTAGTGATTTTTCTATTTTGAAGATTTTATTTATTTATTTGAGAGAGAGGGAATGAGAAAACAAGAGAGGGTCAGAGGGAGAAGCTCAGACTCCCAGGGATTTTTCTATTTTGAAGATTTTATTTATTTATTTGAGAGAGAGGGAATGAGAAAACAAGAGAGGGTCAGAGGGAGAAGCAGACTCCCAGGGAGCCCAACGTGAGACTTAGTCCCAGGACTCCAGGATCATGACCTGAGCAGTGGCTTAACCAACTGAGCCTCCCAGGTGCCCCAGAATTGGTGATTTTTAAGTCCTGTAAAAGTGTAACCCAGTCACCCTTCTGGAGGATTATTTGCCTGTTAGGAAGAAGGTGTATGTTTTACCAGGTGACTTTTTTTCATTGAATTAGTGTACATTGCTATTAAAGAGAACAGGTTTTGACATTGGATTGACCTGGATATAACCCAGTTTTGAACTTGAAGTTCATAACTTGGAACTGTTTACTTCTGAATGTCAGGGTTTTTGTTTTTTCTTTTTCTATATAAAGGGACATGAGGGATAATTTACGTGATGTGGAGTAATTAAAAGGATAGAGATAAGAAAAAAATACTAAAATCATTGCTAATCTTTTATAACAGGAATGTTTGAGATGGTGACAGGTTAGAAAATTGAAATACAAAATTGAGGCAATGCTGGAGAAGTTTTTTGGTAGTGGTAACTAACTGTGGATAGAACACCAGCACAGGGAAGATGGACTTCACTCACACATCTGGCTTTCTCTAGGTTTACCTTTTGTCCTATGCTCTGTTAATGGGTCCCCTGGTTGAAAACTTAAAATCCTGATCTTTTATTCCATCTGGGTATCTTTTTCAGCACTCATGGAGAGAAGGTGTCTGCTCTTTTTCTAATACACCACACTTAAATTCATATAGCACTTTTAATTGAGCACTGTTATGTACATGATCTTATTTTAGAGTCACACAGGTAGGAAAAGTCACATCGCAGGTGTTTCATCTCTGTTCTATAGATGGCAAAGTGACTCTTAGACAAATTTTGCCCTTCCTGGGTTATTTCAGCTTGTTGGATGGAGTGCTGGCACCTTTGAATACCTGCTGCAAGCTTTCACTGATGCCACTTTTAAATAAAGTATCTATAAATTGACATAATCTATTGTGCCAGAAGTATGTTGTTGTCATAGTATCTTAGTTTTTGAGGGGATGCGAAACTGCTAAGACAAAAGTATTTTTTAAGATAATGCTATTAACAGCAATTACCATGTCTGCATTAAATGAGAAAGTAAAGTCATTGTATATCAAAGCTTTTATTCCACTGCCTGAATGAAGATTGTTTCTGGATTAGTTACATTCTGTATTTGTAAAACTTATTATTTATAAATCCATTGATTAAATTGGTCATTTCTCTTTGGATTTACTCAAAAAGAGTCATTTAGTTTCTGCTTGTGATTAGATTATACAGAAAATATTTTGTTTGAGTAATTTTAAGTTGTATCATACAGATGACTATCTCAGCTACAGATACATATTTAAAAATCTAATAAATTCTTGACACATAGTAAGGAGTCATTCCCCCTGCTTGTGTTCCCTCTCTAGCTGTGTTTCTCTCTGTCAAATAAATAAATAAAATCTTTAAAAAAAAATAATATATTTCATGAAGGTGTTGATTTTAATTTATTTTCTTTTTTCTTTCATTTTTAAGGTTTCAGCAGAGCAGCTTTACCATTTGGGTTAGTTAGGCGAGAATTATCCTGTGAAGGTTATTCTATAGATCTGCGATGTCCAGGCAGTGATGTCATCATGATTGAGAGTGCTAACTATGGTCGGACAGATGACAAGATTTGTGATGCTGACCCATTTCAGATGGAGAATACAGACTGCTACCTCCCAGATGCCTTCAAAATTATGACTCAAAGGTAAATACTTATGTGTTAATATCCCATTTTAACTACTGCATCCAAACTGGTAAAATTATAATGCCCAAAGTAGATGAACAGAGGCCATATCTCAGCCCATTTATTAATTTGAATGGGACTTTTACCTACTAATGTTGCTTTCTACTTTTAAGCCTTCAACATTTAAATCTCTATATCATTTTTATATAATTTGACATATCAGAAGGAAAGTGTAATACCTATCTTTGATTTTTTATATATACAGAGTAAGAATAATATTCCAAATGTAATCTTTTTTTTTATGTCGCAGAATTTTGGAATTTTTTGTAACATTAAGAATGTTTAACTGTTGGGATCTTTGGCACAATTGATCCTTAATTTTTAAAAACAGATTTATTTAGGGGCATCTGGGTGGTTCAGTTGGTGAAGTGTTTGCCTTTCAGTGCAGGTCGTGATCCTCAGGTCCTAGGATAGAGTCCGTCATCAGACTCCCTGTTCAGTGAGGAGTCTGCTTCTCCCTCTGCCGTTACTCTGCCCTCTGTTCCTGCTCTCTTGCTCACACTCTTTCTCTCTCAAATAAATAAATAAAAATTTTTTTTTAAGATTTTATTATTTATTTGACAGAGAGAAACACAGCCAGAGAGGGAACACAAGCAGGGGGAGTGAGAGAGGGAGAAGCAGGCTTCCCGCCGAGCAGGGAGCCTGATGTGGGACTCGATCCCGGGTCTCTGGGATCATGACCTGAGCCGAAGGCAGTTGCTCAACCAACTGAGCCACCCAGGCGCCCCGTAATAAAATATTTTTTAAAAAAGATTTGTTTATTATTTTGGAGAGGGGGCAGGGGAAAAGGGAAAGAAAGAACCCTCAACCCTTCTCCCTGCTGAGTGTGGAGCCTGACACGAGGCTTGATCTCATAATCGTGAGATCATGACCTGAGCCAAAATCAAGGGTCGGTCGCCTAACTGACTGAGCCCCCCAGGCACCCTGGTCCTTAATTTTTTGTTTAATATTTTCATAGCAAAAATGAGCAGAGAAAGTACAGACTTTCCATACTCCTGTTGCTACATAGGCACAACCTCCCCAGTTATTGACATCTTGCATTGGGGTGGCTCATTTGTTATAATAGATGAACCCACATTGACACCTCATTATCACCGAAAGTCCACAATTTACATCAGGGTTTATTCTTAATATTGTGTTTTCTATGGATTTTCACAAACTTATGATGGAATGCATCCACCATTGTATCATAAACCTAGTTTTGCCCTTTTAGTAGGTATGTGGTGATATTTCATAGATTTGATTGCATTTCCCCAATGACATGTCATAATGAACATTTTTTAATATGCTTACTTGTCATTGTATAGCTTCATTGGTGAGTTGTCCATTCAAGTCTTTTGTCCATTTTTTCATCAGTTCAAGAGTTCTTTATAAATTTTGGGTAACAATTCTTTATCAGATAGAACTGTGACAAATATTTCCCATCAGTCTGTGGTTTGTCTTCTCATTCTCTTGAAACTTAGCTTTAAAAAAAAAAACAAAACAAAACAGCAAATTCAGGTTAAGAAAGCAAACAGTATGCTTTCTGTCCTTCTCTCCTGCCACATATTTATCTCATTGGTTAATACTATGTCTTTAAAATGTTGTGTTGGAGCGGCATCTGGGTGGCTCAGTAAATCAAGTGTCTGACTCTTGTTTTCAGCTCAGGTCATGATCTCAGGGTTGTGGGATCAAGCCCAGAGTCTGGCTCTGAGCACAGTGGGGAGCTTGTTTGAGAGTCTGAGAGTCTCTCCCTCTCTTTCTGCCCCTCCTGTTGCTCTCTCTCTTTCTCTCTCTCAAATAAATCTTAAAAAAAAAAAAAAAAGAAAAAAGAAAAAAAGATTTTCTAAAAAAATGATGTGTTGGAAAGTGTGTTATAAAATTTAAAATATATAAGTGATATCTCTTAATGGGATAATTGCCTTCCTACATAGAGATCGAACACAAAAAAACCTGCTGAAAATGCGTATTGCTTTTCTTTGGCCTCAAGACAGAGCACCTAACTCCTGGCCTCTTTTTTTTTTTTTTTTTTTCTCAATTTTGCTACACTTGGCATCTTAATTAAAATTTTCTTATATATAAGATATTAGTTTTGGTCAAACTATACAGTAGTATCCAGCAATTGTAGTTATTTAGAACATAGAAACTCTCTGAAGGAACAGTTAAGTATCACGGAGTTTATTATACACTGTTGCTTTTGTATTTTTGTTTACTAGGGAAACCCTTCCTCTTTCTATTCAAAGCCTTCACTCTCTTCTGCTTCTTTTCCCCCTCTGGACACAATATTCTAACTTTCTAGCTTCTTTATTAGTGTACCTTAAAGTAGAATAGCAAATTTTCTAGACTGGGGTCTGGTTAGTGTAGGCAAAAGGAAAACATCAAAAGGTTATAAGAGGCAATAAAGAAAAAATATGGAAAACTTTTTAAAAAATCCATTCCATAAGAATATGGGTACAAATTGCTGTAAAATCTCTGATTTCACAGAGAATATGTATTAGCCATATTATAAGTAGTACATATAAGTAGTTTTTCTTTAATGTTAATACTGGTTAAGATTTTTTTTAAGAAACCAGAAAACAGATTCCATCAAATTTTTATTTCGGTTTCCATCAAAAACAAAGATTTTCCATCAAAATGTTTTTATTTCAGAGCACCTGGCTGGCTCAGTCAGTAGAACATGTGACTCTTGATGTCAAGGTTGTGAGTGGGAGCCCTATATTGGATATGGAGATTACCTAAAAAAAAAATGAGATCTTTTAAAAAAAATTTTTATTTTGGTTCTTAAAGTCTCATTGCTAAAAAGTTAAGGCAAAATCTTATTTGCATAAATGGCACAACCTTGAGAAAGGTTTTTAAAGTTTTAAACAGAAGTTCACTATGGATTGTTTAGCATTTGGAATCTGGCCTGTGAAAGAAACTATAAAATGTAACTTCCCTTCTTTGGAAGAATGGATTCTGTGCTCCCATAAAGTAAAATAGAACAATTTGCACATAGTGTTTCAAAATTGGGGAACTGCCCATGCTACAGAGACAATAAAGGAAATGAACAAGATAAGATATTTTCATTGTTTCACTGTGTTATAAAAGCAGGGCTGCATTTTTGATAATACTTTAAAAGGAACTAGAGTTTTGGGAATATTTCAATTCTGTGGAAGCATACGGTTGTTCACTGTGCCCTTGTTACCAAAAGTTACAAACAATTTATTATGTATTTGTGCAAATAAGGAGTTAATTTCAAAACTAGCTGTAGGACCCCCATTTTTAAATTGTTGTATTATACTGGTGGCTTACAATTATTTAGTCAGCACAATAAAAATTTAAACAAGAACACTTCAATGACAGGAAGATAATGTTAAGAGGACTTAAAAATGAGTTTCACAGTAGTAGCTTCTAAGTACTTTATTCCGCATATGTCAGAACACAAACCTTTAAGGAAGTCTACCATATTTGATGGGTATAAAGTTTCAAGTAATTGTAAGAAAATATGTAGACAGTATTTTTGCAGCTGAATTATTACTGAATGATGATTGAGTGCCCTCGGTTGTGTTTTGTTTCTTTGTTTGTTTTGTTTTTAAGTAAGCTTTCTGCCCACTGTGCAGCTTGCATTCATGACCCAGAAATCAAGAGTCTCATGCTTCCCCAACTGAGCCAGACAGGCTCCCCATTTTTTAAGTATATTCCCGTTTTTTTGATTGAAAAATACTCTTTCAATGTTTACAAATAAAGTAAGAGTTATTTTTACCATATTCCTAACAATCTAGCAAATTTTCTGTTTATAATTGTCAGAAAATATATTCAATAATGTAGAAAAGGAGACATTTTTTGCTTTAAGATAAAAAATATTTCTCTCTAGAAAGTGCAAATAAAAACACTTGAAGTTTTCTATTAAATTTCTAAACTATAGTGATGGAGATAAATACAAATTTCAATACCACTGAAATTGAAATGTTTGTATTGTATTTCAAGGCTTTTTCACTGCCTCCCTCACAGTCATCACTTCAAGTTGAGAGTCAAGTAAATAAGTACACTTGTAATTTTGACTGTGGCCATGCTAAAAGTATTAATAATTGCTCGTCATTCTTCACTTTCTATTTCCTATTCATTGAAAAGTGTGAAACTAAGGCTTTATTAGAAACTGATATTACACTTATAAGTACAATAAATGGCTTATCAGAGCAAGTGAGAAATGAAATTCTTCCCTAAAATACTATGTATTTTAATACTTTAAAAATAATCACCATGTACTTTCTCCCTCCCTCTCTCTCTCTGACACAAATAATAAGATCTTTAAAAGGGGGGGAGGGGTCGTCTGGGTGGCCCAGTGGGTTAAGCATCTGCCTTCGGTTCAGGTCACGATCCCAGGGTTCTGGGATTGAGTCCCTATATCAGGCTCTTTGCTTAACAGGGACCCTGCTTCTTCCTCTGCCCGTTTCTCCCCTTGCTTGTGCTTTCTCTCTCTCTCTCTCTCTGACAAATAAATAAAATCTTTAAAAAAATACAATAAAGTAATGACCATTAGACTAGGTAATGTTTTTAGCACCCTTGAAGATAATTACAGTGAGTTACCTTAAAAAACTGCAATGGTTTTAGCTCTTTGATTTCATTAAAGCAACAAAAACAAAAACAAAAACACCTTACTACTACTCTGAAGCATTGATGAATAAGGAAATTGGAATGTAGTAACAGTTTCGGGTTTCTGTAGCACTCAGGTACAATCTAGTTTCTTAAAATGATGCGCTAAGTTGTATTTGATATCAACTTCCAGTGTCATTTAGGACTGTCCCATTGTTCATGTTCTTCACTCTGAGAGCCTGCCCATTCTGATCAAAGTAGTTTGCTGCCTTAAGCGATGCTTTAAAATATGCCCTTAAGTTTTTAGCACTTTGGTTTAGAGAGCTGAAAGTAAATATGTACTTTTTTCCAATATTTAGTGTTAGGTGAGGTTTTACACTGGAAGAGTTACAGAGTTAACTCATACTGTCAGATATGCATCAGTATATTTCTATCAATGCAAAGAGGTTCTGAAATTAACATGTATTTCCCTCAAGAAGATAGAAAGAATACGTGCCTCAGTTTTTTCTTATGTAGGAAAGGTATATTTTGTGTAATTGATTCAAAAATAGGCTGTTGTTGTTTTGATATAGACATGGAGAACTAGCCTGGTTCCTTTAAAGCTTCTGGTCAAAATTTTAGCCCCTATGTAGACAGCAACCGGCTAGAGCCTCATAGCATAATTACATGATGTTTCTTATTGAATAAAGTTCAGTGTATTTTTGGTGGTTATACTACCCATTTAAGTTTCTTTGGGGAGCAAGCTTGCATATAAATAAATAGTTCACCAAGCAGTTGTTTGTACAGATTTGGCACCCACAAAACTAGTGAAAGAATGTATAGATGAAGCAAACAGAAATGCAGAGTTGACAGTTGCTGGTGAATAGATGATGTCATTCACAGAGGTTCTGTAGTTTGAGTATGCAAAAACTCAAGAGAACACCTGAATATAAGGGATAGAGGTAAAGTTGCAATCAAGGGAACCAAGACAGGCACAGGAGAAAATGTCTCATAAAGCCAATAGCAAAGTTAATAGTAATAGCAGTAGTAAAGTAGTAATAGTAAAGTGTAAAAGATGCACACTTTTTTCTTTAAGGATTTTAGTTATTTATTTGACAGAGCAAGAGAGCACAAGCAGGGGGAGCAGCAGAGGGAGAGGGCAAAGTAGGCTCTCCACTGAGCAGGGAGCCCCCGATGCAGGACTCGATCCCAGGACCCTGGAATCGTGACCTAGGCAGAAGGGAAACGTTAATCATCTGAGCCACCCAGGTGCCCCACAAAGATGTATAC